>CM028246.1:46371147-46658036 GCA_016432835.1 Brassica nigra
GTCTTGGCTACACTGATGAGAACCGCGCGATTCTGAGCTTCTTTACGATTAAAAGGGATGTGGACTAATGTTTTCAGAATTGTAAGTCTTTACTACTCCTTTCTTGTTAGCACTAAATTGGTACACACTAGAGAGGAGATTGTTTTTTTTTGTTTTTTCCTTTTAATCATTGGATTTTTTTGATGATCTCCTAATACCTAATTGATTTTCCACAGGGAGGTCTACAAAATGTTTCTTGGTTTCAGTTTCTTCCTAATGAAACTGAGCTGAGTCCTGCCTCTGATACAAGGTTCAACCTTTGAGCTTCTTCTTTTTTTCTAATTTTCTTTGTACTTTATGTGACTGTGTTACTAACTATTAACTATTGAGGGGGATTTCAGTTCAAGAGCTGAGCAGAATGATGTTGCAACGTATCTTGTGCTTTCCTCTCATCTTCGGTTGCAGAAGGAAGGCTTTCTTTCCACATGGACCAATTCTTTTGTTGGACCTTGGGATCCATCTCAAGGCTTATACAACCCTGGTAAATACATACCTATACACCACCACACCCTTGTAAATTTTGTACTTGTATGTATCTGATGATCATTCCTGGCTCCTGTTCCTCAGATGAAAAAATAAAGCTTTGGCTTTTTCTCCCTGGGCGTCATTCATCTATCACTGATAAAGCTCAGGCTGCAGTCTCAAAACTTAGAGGTATCGTTTTCCTAGTGATTCATTGATCGCCTCAATATATTCTAAAAACACTCTCTCTTTTCTGTATAATGTATATGCCTGTCTCTATGCTGGTATAAATGTCCTTACCTTTTCTTCTCTCCTGTTAAAAGTTGTTGCTTCTGGAATCTGGGTAGCACCTGGGGACTCTGAAGAGATATCAGTTGCCTTTTCACAGTCTTTACGTAATTGCATTGAAAGGTTTGTATTTTCCCCGGAGATGATGGTTGGATAATGGATTAAAATATTTCATATTAAGTTGTTTGATATTGCGGCAGAGCATTAACTGGACTTTCCTACATGAGATTTGGAGATGTTTTCTCAAAATTCAGCCCGCAGAGTGAAGAATACTTGAGGTATCTGCAACCTCTTACCATTTAGCGCTGAGTTTGGTCTTTTAACTATTCCCCTTAAGAAGACATACATTTTATTCTTTTGGCTTTCGTCATTATCTCCTCTCATAGCTTCTGCTATTCGTTAAATATGAGTCTGCAAGAAAACCTTGGTTTCCTAAGTGTAGTTTTTGAAATCAGAACAAGTCTATGATTAGCTGTGTGACTAATGCTCCTCGGATATTTATGCAGGAGGGGACAGCCTACTGTTGAATTCATCTTTGCTGCTACCGAAGAGGCAGTTTTTGTCCATGTCATTGTATCTGCCAAGTCCGTTAAGCCTTTTGTCATATATGCTCGAAATTATTTTTTAGTGCTTCTTATACTTATTGTGAAACTGACACTAACTTTAATGCGCGAAGGAATGTCCGGGCACTTTCAAGTGGCGATGCTGAAAGACTGTCAAGGAGTTCTTTGAAAAACTCCAGTTATAGGCTTCCAGGTTAGTCGTTTCTTCCATCATCCCTTGCAATGCTAAATTTTGCTACTTGTCTACGATAAACCAAAAAAAAAGATTGATGGAACTAGGTTCGGATGTTCGTTAATATATGCCTGCATTGTACTGATATGCTAGTGAATATATTGAGAGCATGAGACATTTTTGGACTCAGTGTTCAATTCGTTCCCCTGCGAAAGAAGCTAATGTAGTCTAGTGCTACCTAAGTTCCTCGAGCAGAGATGTAGCATCTCATCTTTTTTTGCATGGCACAAGAGCTTATCTGCATTATTGTTCTTTCTAGGGTTGGCCAAGAGATATTAGATGGTGCTACTTTTAGTTCTTTGAAACCACACTTTTTGAACTGAGACCTGAAATAACTCTAGTGCCTTCTACACTTGATTTAAGAAAGATAGGAGCCTTTTTTCTTTGATAGAAACACTTCTCACAGGCTTATGTTATTCCCACCAGTGATTGTCTCTCCTCATGGTATGCGGGGCAACCTCACTGGATTCTGTCCCGATGACCTTGTCAAGCAAGTCTACTTCAGGTGCAATTCATACATTTGCTGTCCATAGATATTAATCTAATGAGACCAGTTTTATCAACTAAGAGTAGATTTTGTCTCCCACAGTTCTGGAGACATAGGGACTTCGAGTGGATATGTTGGTCTCCCTTCTCATGTTGGTCGGGGGTCCCGTCTGAAAAATGACAATCATTGTTACGTGGAAGTTACACTTGGTGGCTGCCAAAGTATTAATGACAACACAAGTCAAACTAATTCGACCTTTGCGGTAAACTTGTCCCATAATCAGCGTCCTGAACCATCAGTTGGGAGTAGAGATCACCGGAAAGGACAACCAGATATCTTATCGGTGCGTGAAAAAAAGTTCATATATCCAGCTGAGGCAGTTCTTGTGCCAATCTTACAGTCGGCATTTGCTAAATTTTCTTTGAAAAGGTAAACTGTCAATGTGAGGAGGTTATTTAGAGTTTGTTGAGTAGTTAACGGTGAGATCCAAATTGGCTAATTATGGACAATATATATTGCTTCTATTGAATTTGTCTACAGTGTCAGGGTGTGCTTGTATGTATGTAGAAATCCGACTTTGTAGGGTCGTACTGAGATGTACTACTTGTGTTCTTTCTTTACCTTGGAGCTGATGCATGGTGAAACTATACTTGCAGATTTTGGCTTCAAAACTGGATAGGACCATCACTGGCAGGCTCATCGTTATTTAAGCACTGGTGAGTTTTTTTCTTCTATCTCGTATCCATTCTGAATTCGAACGGAACTCACAAAGCAGAGGTCTGGAATGCAACCCTAACTAATCTGAGAATCCAAACGTTGTATAAACCCTTATGATTGGTAGCTCCATAGAATTCAGATCTGTGGCATTTGTAAATTTTTGAATATAAAGCTGAGCGATTTTCTTTGCCATTATAACAGTCTGTTCATGATTACTGAAAATTTGTACTTTTTTTTTTCTGCAGGGCTGGTGATTTTGACTTCCTTGGATCGTCTGGAAATAAGAGTGATGAGTTTTATGAAAAAAATGGTTATAATAGCAGCGGCAGTAGCCGTAATAGCAGCATTAGTTCAACAAGTAGTGCTTCTAGCGGGAGTGGTTGGAGAAGGACTTCAAGAACTGGTGACCTTGATGCTGATGCAGATTCGTTGACGTGTAGGCAATCTGGTCTAACTTCCAATGATGATCGCCCAAAATCGGTATGTCTTTTATATGTGGCAAGGGGGGAGATTGCATAGTACTGATAGCCTAAGTAACCTAACATTTTTTGTAGGGTTCCAAGCGGTCGCGAACAGGGAGGGCAGAGTCTTTCGGCCAAGTAGGTACTGTGTCTAATGCACCTATTTAAGAAGCATATATGTTAGGGCTTTGGTTCTACTAAAACTTATAAGCTGGTGCTCGAGGCATTGCAGATGATCAAATTGGCTGGGATTGGGATGATGACGATAATGATGATGATGATAGAGGAGTTGGTATGGATATTAAGGCACTTCTTTCAGAGTTTGGAGACTTTGGTGACTTCTTTGAGAATGATGCGTTGCCTTTTGGGGAGGTAATTCCCGTCTTCTGTTATCCGTCATACTATAATAATGAAACAACTATTACTTTTGTTCTCTATGCTGGTGAATGATATTCCGCTTAGTTCCGATATCTTGACTGTCTAATAGACGTTTGGGAGGAGGGTGGTGCATCGCTTTCCCGTTTCCTGCCATGCTTCTTACTGCTTTTTTGGCCTATTGTCTTTGGTGTTTAATCCTTATCTAACAAAGCACCTTATATATTATGTTCGTGTAGCCACCGGGAACAGCAGAGTCGCATACGCTAATGATTCCTCCAGATTCTACTGAAGTAGGTTATAGTCCAGTGGAAATGATGGATGTATCAGACCAGATTGTTTTGCCCGATGGGTTTTCCTCTTTTGAGAGTTTTAATCCTGTTCCCCCGATTATAGATGAGTGCCTTATCAAAAGTCAAGAAGTCATCAACAGCAATGTCACTTCAGCTCCTTTAAATCCAGTGTCAAGCTCTTCTACTGGTGAGTTTGATCATTTGATAAAAGCAGAAGCTATGATGACCTTTGCTCCCGAGTATGGAGCTGTTGAAGTACCTATGAGCGAGATTTCCTCTTTCAAAAGCCCGTATCTTCCCAAATCTCATAAAGTGGAGAGTTCAAATTCAAGAACGAGTAACTATGTTTATGGACCCAAACCACCTGCCACTGGTTCTGACGGAGCAGCCGATAAGAACTTACTTGGATCAAAAGCATGCATTGGTAACAATGATGGCAAAACTTTGTTTCAGTCGAGAGATTATTACACTCAAGTGGAGGGCAGAAAGGACCAACATAACATACTACCTACTGGGATTAGTGACAACAGTAGTACAAAGGAGGGTGTTTCTCAGTTAAAATATTCAAACTACAGTGCTGTTAAGACCGTACAGGGGAAAATGTCTCACGGTATATCTGCTGTTGTTAGTACTTTATTATCTTCAAAGGCCTTGTTAGCAACAGACGTGGGAAGCGTTATGTTCCAAGCTTTCATGTCTAGGATGCGGCACATAATTATTTCTTCTAAGCACACTTCACCAGTTAGTCTGACAAGGTTTAGTGGAAATTTATTCCTGAACCAGCTTTCAAATGAGCCCAGTAGTCTGACAGATAACATATCTGCAAGGAACGAGATATATAAGAAAGAAATACCAACTAGAATAGCTGGAGACTTCGACGGAGGAATGTTAGATAGCCACACGAGTGCACCAGTTGGCGTGTGGCGGACTGTTTCAGTCCCAAAAACGGCAAAACCTGCTAGTTCGCCAAAAATTGAAGCAGGCTCATCCTTGCCCCATAGTTCATTTAGCGAAGACAGCTTGCTTTCTTATGGCCAAAGGCAGCCATTGCAGGAGCTCCTAGATGGAATAGCGCTACTTGTACAGCAAGCTACTGCTTTTGTTGATTTAGCTCTGGATTCAGATTGTGGAGATGGTCCTTATGGCTGGCTTGCGCTGGAAGAGTTATGGAGACGGGAACTTTCGTGTGGCCCCTCTGCTGGCCATGCAGGTTGTGGGGGAACTTTGGCATCCTGTCATTCTCTGGACATTGCTGGTGTCAAGTTAGTTGACCCACTCTCTGCTGAGGTAAGCTTTCAAATTGGTGTAAGATGCACGGAAATGAGGGTACTCAATGTCTTTACGTTCTATATAATTGTGTGCTAGAAATAATTTTTTGTCACATATTTATCGTCTTTTTTTGTCACATATTTATCGTATAAAGCTTTAAGCTTATTCATTTCTCTCCTGTTGCTACCTCGTCTTCTCTGTGCGACTGTTGGTTATTTATATGGTACAGAATTATATATTCTGGCAGTTTAAACCTGATTATGAATATTTCTTTTTTTTTTTTTTCAGGTTTTTCCTTCGTCTGTCATTACTCTACTGCAATCTGACATCAAAACAGCTCTGAAATCTGCATTTGGTCAGTCAGATGGCCCATTATCTGTCACAGATTGGTGCAAGGGCCGAAATCAATCAATGGATGGGGGATCTATATCTGAGGGATCTACTGCTGAGTCATCCCTGCGTGAAGGTAGCACATGAGTTTTGATTAATTATCTCGTTGAACTTTACTGTTTCTACTGTGGTTGTCCATTAATATCTGATGGTGAACACGTGTCAATCTCTCTGATGATTTAATGTGTTGGAAAACAAGCAATGTCAATAGATGGTGGGAAGGGAGATGAGACTGCTCAGAGCCAAGATATATACAGTTCAGAATTACTCCGACCGACACTTTTTGTTCTTCCATCACCTTCTATACTTGTCGGGTATTTATGTTTTTAGCAGTCAAAGCCCTTAGTTTTCATAATTTCATTTTGTTAGGATTGTCACATACTATATTCCTGTTTATTTTAAGCTCTCTAGCGTCTATCCCCTGTGGCAGGTACCAAGATGACTGGCTTAAGATATCAACTAACGCCTTGCCTCATTGGGAAAAGGCCCCTTTCGAGCCATATGCTCTGCCGAAAAATGTGCGTTTTCAAAGAATTCGTCTAGGGAAATGCTTTTGTTTTCTTCAATTTAAGGCCAATTGATAATTTTCTCCACTAAGTTGTTCTTTGTTACTTTTCTCAGATGAGCTATACTGTTGTATGCCCGGATATAGATCCTTTAACCAGTGCTGCTACTGATTTCTTCCAACAACTTGGAACTGGTGAGTCAACGAATATCTCTATTGTGAAGAGGTTATACTCAAATTTTACAGGAACTGGTTTCTGCTAAACAACGTTTCTAGAGGAACAAAAACTTAGGACATTTTCTCATCATGGTGTTTCTGATGAAACTTTTTGTCTCATAGTTTATGAGACGTGCAGACTGGGAACCCATTTGCCACATATCCTGGGGAATCAAATGGAAACTAGCACTGGAAGATTATCCTCATCTGGATTTATTCTGCTTGATTGCCCTCAATCGATGAAGATTGAAAGCAATAACACATCGCTTCTGGGATCTCTCAGCGATTATTTTCTGTCTTTGTCGAATGGGTGGAATGTGACTAGCTATCTGAAGTCTTTATCAAAAGCGCTGAAAGGTCTAAAGCTTGAGTCTTGCCTTAACACAAACCAGAAAGAAGGATCAGCTACTAGCCCTTGCATCGTAAGTATTAGCTAAAAAGTACAAATGTTAACTGGGATATTTAACTATTTGCCCACTTCTACAAAGTGCAGCTGTTGATACTTGTTGGCTTCTACTCTTCTTTCAGGTAGTGTACATCGTGTGTCCATTTCCCGACCCTTCGGCAGTTTTAAGAACGATCGTACAATCGTGTATTGCACTTGGATCAGGAATACAGCCAGATAAAGACAGGAGATCGTTACTTAACAGTCAGGTTGCAAGGGCGTTTGGTAGTTCTGCTGCTGTAGACGAAGCATCAATATCTCATATTCCAGTGCTTTCGGGGTTTAGTGTCCCTAAACTAGTTCTACAGGTGGTGTCTGTTGATTCTATTTTCCGGATAACAAGTCCGAGCTTTAATGAGCTTGTCATTCTCAAGGATACTGCCTTTTCTGTGTACAATAAGGCTCGTAAAATCTCACGAGGAATGCCTAATGACGCATTTCAATCGTCCTCTTTAGCAAGCAGATCCTCTTCAGCCTTGACACCAATGAGCTCTATTTCAGGAATCTGGAAAGACTGTGTTGGTTCTCGAATGACAGGCTCTACACATCCAAGAGATGGTGAAAGGGATGGTAGCATGAGAACGAGTTGGGATAGCTGGCAAATGACAAGATCTGGAGGATTAAGCTGCGACCCAAACAGAAATGAAGATTTTTACCTTAATGACGAAAGTTTCTATTTATTTGAACCGCTTTTCATTCTTTCCGAGCCTGGTTCAGTGGAGCGTGGAGTTTCACCTACTTTTGGCGGCTTAGGTTCTGAGTCTTCGAAGCCAATACCTGAGGATAGTGGCAGAGGTTCTGGACTTGGCGTCAAGGCAATGGAAGGTATAACATCAGGATCAAGTTCCCAGGGGGATGCATCCCAGGTTGAAGGAAAGACTATTCCAAGTTTACATTGCTGCTACGGTTGGACAGAGGACTGGCGATGGCTTGTAAGCATCTGGACGGATGCGAGGGGTGAATTACTTGACACACATATATTTCCCTTTGGTGGAATTAGCAGTAGACAGGATACGAAAGGGCTGCAGTGTCTTTTTATTCAAGTTCTGCAGCAGGGATGTCAAATACTACAGGCATGTTCCTCCCCTGACAATGGATCTTCGAAACCCAGAGATTTTGTCATTACACGCATTGGCAATTTCTTTGAGCTTGAATACCTAGGTAAAATAGCTTCTCTTTTACCTCTTTACATCCGTTCTTAATCTAAAATTTTCATCCCTTTCGTATTCCAAATGCGCCGGGAAATATGATTCTATATTACTTGCAACTGATATAACAGAGTGGCAAAAGGCAATATACTCAGCTGGAGGTCCTGACATTAAAAAGTGGCCTATTCAACTTCGACGTTCTGCACCTTCTGGCGTAGCCACCAATAGCAGCGTATCTTCCTTGCAACCGCAGGATATGAATTTGATTCAAGAGAGAGCCTCGTCAACTAGCACACTCTACAGCTCTCACTCAAGACCATCCACCTTTGTGAAAGGCAGTATGGGGCAATCTTCTGGAAGAAAGCAGATAATGGGTGGACAAGCCATTTCTGGTACTTCAAGGGGTTTGTTTCAGTGGGTTCACAGCATCAGTTTTACTTCTATTTCACTTGATCAATCTCTACATCTTGTTCTTCCGGCTGATTTGGCATCTCCTGGTTAGTTTCTGATTGTTTTTCTCATATATATATGTCTCATCCGTGTACTCAGTTTTAAAATTTCTGTAAGAAAGGGAGCTAGATACTGACTTGCATGTGTATATTTGCGCAATTATGCAGGTGGTACTGGTATGAGTTCATCAAATTACATCGAAGGTTTCACTCCTGTCAAATCTCTTGGGTCAACGGCTTACTCTTACATGATGATACCATCACCCAACATGCGCTTTCTTCACCCAAGTCCTCTTCAGCTTCCTACATGTTTAACTGCAGAATCACCTCCGCTTGCTCACCTTCTTCACAGCAAAGGCTGTGCAATCCCCTTGTCTACCGGGTTTGTAGTTTCAAAAGCTGTGCCTTCCATGAGAAAAGACTCGAGAATAAATATGAAAGAAGAATGGCCATCAGTTCTCTCTGTGAGTCTCATAGACTACTATGGTGGTCATGACAAAATTCTTCAAGGAATCATGACGCGAGGTGGAGGGACCCAAGAAACTAGAGATTTTGAGGTTGAAAGCCATCTTATCCTTGAGTCAATTGCGGCAGAACTCCACGCTCTATCGTGGATGACTGTAAGTCCAGCATATCTTGATAGGCGGACGGCATTGCCTTTTCACTGTGATATGGTTCTCAGACTGAGACGTCTGCTTCATTTTGCGGATAAAGAACTCCAGCCTACCAGATAAACCAGGAGTTTGAAACAGTGCAGGAGCGTACAGATCAAAGTTCGTTAATCAGAAGATGAGACCAACCTTTCTGTGAACTTCATCCTGAACCTCCTGAGTAGTCTGATATATTTAAAGCGCTTAGGTTTCTCGGGCTAGTTCACTAATTCTGCTACACGTTATAAATGTAGTAAGAAATGGTGTAGATCTACTAGATGTAGTCCAGGTTTTTTTATTTGGGGCTTATGAAGACTGTAAAAAGAAAATTAGGTGTGCTCTACCGGTTCTGATTCGTGTTTGGTTCATAGGCTAGTTTTCTTATTACCACCCCTTGTATTTGTAATTTTAACTTTGTTGATCATTCCTCTGTAGATCTGGGACATTATTATTATTAATATTGGTTTCTCAGGGCAAAACTTATTCTCTTGTAGAACACTGACTACTTTTGAGTCTGAACGTAGTGGTTTTCTCTTGATTGATCACATAATGAGTCCTGACTGTTGGGTGAGTTGTGCAGCTGAAGATTTTGACAGTAGATAAGGTTCTCAAGACTCGAATGTCTCTCTTCGTCTACAGATTGCAGCTTCCTCGGGTATTTTATATTGGTAAGCTATTTATAAGAGAAATCTTTACCATATTTTAGTTGATTCTGTTTCTAAACTATTCTATCTTTAGATTTTGCTTCATAAAAGGAGTATGATTAGTGTCTGTCTTTAACTATTATTAGGACACATATGAATAAATAGATTGAGAGTTAGGGCCCGACTGGTTTCCCCGCTACCACCCGCAAACGCAGCTTTTGCAGTTGCTGGCGGTTGACAGCGTTTCGAAACAATCATGCAAACCGCTACAAATCGCTTCAAACCGCTCCGAACCTCTGAAAATCAAAAGCTGGCTCCAACTATTATGGTTATGGCTATGCTGGATAAATAAATATAAAATTATTTTCAATTTTTTTCAAGTTTTAAATTTCAAAATTTAAAATGAAAATATTATAAATAAAAATATAAAATATTCTATATATTAATTTAAATTCACAAACTTTATGATAATTTGTTTTATAAAACTTTAAACTAACTATTCATTAGACTTTTAAAAATTAATATACATACATATATAAAGATATACACTTATATAAAACGAAATAAAATATTCTTTTAAAAGTTTTAATATAAATCTTCAAAACATATTTTATTAAAATTATAAATTTCACTAATTTAAAAATAAAATAAATAAGCATAATATTTTTATTAATCATATTATACTTATAAATATTATATTTTATTACAATAGTTTTTTTAAAATATTTTTATAGTGTTATAATATGTTAATATATGTAATTCGTTATTAAACCGTTGCAATATCTTATAATCAACCAGTCACAAATATCCCGCAAACGCAACAATTTTCAAACGTTGTGCCAGTCATACAAAACGCTTAATAACGCCAAAACCGAACCACCGCGATCCGAACTCCCCAAGACTCAAGAACCGCAACCGCTGCGTTTAAACCAGTCGGGCCCTTAGTAATTGGACAATAAAGGTGGCGGCCATTTACAAAGACGTTTGTTTTTTATTTCCAGGCAAAGGTCATGATAACTTAAATGCTACGGTATGGTCCCATTCTTTCTTCTATACATCACATGGCTTGAACAGATTCTTGTCTGAAATGTCCAGCATACCCAACCTAAGCCTGTAATTTATTCTATTACAGTATATAAACAGAGTATGGTTCTATCAGATGAGAAAAGAAACGGAAAAAATGTTTTGAACACTTAATTTCCAGGGATATGGCTTCACGTTTTACATACCATTTTACTTTTGGAGTTGCCAACAGTCAAATCATACAAGATAGATATTTGCAGTCATATTAGGTTTTTAACTCTTGATTTGTTAATCTGGTTCGTCTCCCAGCTACACATATATGCAATACTGCAAGAGGCTGTCTGGTCATTCATTAGATATCATCTATTGTGGGGTCATCAAAGTTGTTCTTTAGCTTTCTTCCTGTGGTGGTGAGTCACATGGAAACTCATGTTGTCTCAAGGCACCATGATAATTATGATGGTTGATGTCGGCATCATAGTGCCCCCACACAGTGGCGGAGGCAGCAAAAAGTTTTACCAGGGTCAAGGGGTCACTAAGCTCATCTTTTAATATTTCTCAAATTTGTTTTAAAAATCTAGAAGTAAATTTTATTTTTTCATAATTTCACATGGGTCATATGACCCACCTCCTAACATGCTAGTTCTTGCCACTGCCCCCTCACATCCTCCCAAATACAGCTCATTACATCATTGATTCCACCAAATCTTTAGACAATTTCTAAAGTACCCATCTCTCTCTCTTATTGATCTTTGTTGTGAACCCAAATCAATGAAATCTGATATTTTGTAACTTCCATTAACAAGTTGTGTTGCCTTTCATGGATTTGTGGACAGATTGTAAGGTAATCGAATTCATAAACAGTCTGATGAATGATGATATACATACAAGCACATATAGAAACAGATGGTTACATTAAGAACAATACAACACTATACAGAATAGAATCAAATTAAACACACTCATAACAAAACAATAAAACTAATGGAGAAAAAAAATGAGATGTTTGTTTTGACTCAAAAGAGAAGACCAGATGCCAAAGCAACAACAGATGCAAATAATGCCGGTACGAACATGGCAGCATCAGAAGTTGGGCTTGGAGCTGGAGCTTCCACGGTGGCAGCCGCCGCTTGTCCTACGGCTGAGAAAGCCACTGCAACGACCATGAAAACAACCATCATCTTCATTGACTCCATTACTTGCTTCTCTTTTGATGTATGAAGAGAGATTTTAGTATTGTGGGTGTGTGTGTGCTGTGTTGTGATGATAATAATTGTGGGGATGGTATTGTGTCTATTTATACAACAATTGAAGGAGACTTTCACAGCTGGCAAATTGGCTGTCTCTTAGCTCAAACCACATTCTTCTCTTTAATCTCAACCACTGTCGTTTTTTTTCCAACCTCACAATTACTTTTTAAAAAATAATTTTATTTGGTCAAAAAAGATATTTTATTATATTAATGATTTGATTACATAATATCCTAGGCATAATAGATTTATGTGTTAGCTCACATGAGTTGTTCAAAAAAAGGTAACATCAACTTCTTATATGTTTAATTACTTTTGCTTTAAAAAAAAATAAAATACTCAAACAATCTACTTAACCATTTGAAATTTGTTCACAAAAGTCTACCAAACCATTTGAACTTTGTTTTTGTTAACAAACGCATTTTCAAATCAGATCATACTAACATATTTGTCGCAGAACTATATCATTGAAACTATTTAGACTGCAACTGGATTGTATATTTTTGGAATGGAATGCTTTGGAATGATCAATTCCATTAGTTCCATTAAAAAATTACCGGTTAACATAAATAGAATATAATGCTCATTCCATCAATTCCAAAAAAAATTAAACCAAATACAAAGTAAATTATTCCATAACAATTTTGTCAAGGAATAAATGGGATTATTCTATAGAATAATAGAACTTCTTTAAGAATCACTTTATAATGTTGGTTTCATTTCATTAAAAGGGTCAATTAGCCGTTTTAGTGTTTCCTTGAAATCAGTGAAGTTTTGTATCAAAGTTCACACCAAACTTTGAAAATGACCAACTACCCCATTGCAGAAAAGGAACTAATTATTTTTATTTTTTTAAGATCTAATTATTTTGTTGTTGACCGTTTAATTTGAAATACTGTATATCAATAGCAAATTCGTTGTATTTATTATATTTTTTTTAAAAAAAGAACAAACTGACCAAAGAAGAAGAAGAAGAAGAAGAAGAAGAATATAAATAAAAACTAGCTGGAAAAGTCTTGAAATATCAATATACAAGTATTGAACTCTAGTATTGCATCAAATGTGGGCTAAAATAGGCCTCCCCAGATTAATCTCTTTGGCCTTTAGTATAATCAATTTTCCTATGTTCACAAATTTATATGTTATTTTATGTTTTTTTTTCCTTCATCATTTACATATTCATATTAGTTTTCTCATCTTTTGTATATATTTTCTTCGTCTTTTATATTAGTAGGACCTTGCTGCCAACTTTTGCAATCGTATTGATTATTGAACAACTAGACCTGGAGTTTTGAAATTTGTGAAGGTCTGATCTACAAATTTATATTTTAGTTATAATTTGAAATCTATTGGGCCTAATAGCAGGCTACTCATGCGCTTAGTTTGGGACTAGCGTCTAGACAATAAATTAGGGACTTTTTGGAATAAATTATGGGCAAAACTATGTGTATGACATCAAAATGTGTTGTAGTCTAGTGGTGCGAGATGATGGTGTCGCTGTAGAAGGATCAGGGTTTGATTCTTGGGGAGTTTCTATTAAATTATAGGTAGAAATTTTTTTAAAAGCACGGATAGCAAACATCTATAAATAGGCAGCTGAACTCATATCTTACAACTGGGCTTGAATTATAAACCTGTAGTTAGCCAAAATAGTGCAAATTTAATTGGATTTTAATCGGTTAAAATTGATTATAAAACTGATTAACCAGTTAATTGGCTGATTACTCAGGTCTTGATTGGTTTCTCCGCTACCACCCGTAAACACAGCTTTTGCAGTTGATAGCGGTTGTTGGTGTTTTGAAATAATCACAAAAAACGCTATAAATCGCTTCAAACCGCTCCGAACCTTTTAAAATTAAAAGCTGGTTCCAGCTAGCATTTCGACATGGGCAGCATGGAAGGTAAATTTTTTTTTCTTAAAAAAATAAAGATAAAACTAAAAATATTCAAAAAAAATTAAAATTGAAACAATAAAAATTGTAAAATGTATACATATTATAAAAGTCCCGCAAACGCACCAATTTCTAACCGTTGTACCAGTCGTACAAATCTCTAAAAAACGCTGAAAACCGTAAATGCGGTTACACCAGTCAGTCTCTCAATCATCTAATTAGTTAAACTGATTTGGTTTTAATCGTGGTGGTAGCTTCCCACCAACTTAGCCGATGATTATTGTCCGGTTAGGCATCCGTATTTCAGAACATGGAGTGTGAGCGGACAAATATATATATCCAATTAAATTGATATTAATAATAGTTTTAATTAAATTATTAAATTAGATATAATTTTAATTAATATTATAAATTATCTACCAAATAAATTTTGATATTAATATTTTTGTTTCACTATTTTATTTAAGGAATGATATATTTTGTAATAATAACCAAACCATCATTTTTGAAATCAAATACTTCTTATAGTTAGAAAGAATCTCACTAACGATGAAAAAATTAGAGACATTTAAAACTCATAAAATATCAACAAAATAATAATAACTAATAAACATAATACAATATTAAAATTTTAAATTTATAGAACATGTGACACAAATAAATAAAAATAATAAATTACAAAACATATTTTACTTAATAGAAAGCATACCATTGAGCAAGATTCATATGGTGGATAGGGATGGATGGCATTACACAAACAATGAGAAATATACGGTCAAATCAGGTTATCAAGTAGAACGGATTTATCCAGACAAGGAAAAACCAGTAGTAGTGTTTGGACCCACAGTGGATATTCTAAAAGCGTTCTGCTGGAAAGTGCGATGCCCACCAAAGATTAAGCATTTCTTATGGCAGTTGGTATCAAGGTATATAGCAGTTAAGAAAAATTTGCAGGCGAGAAGTTTACAAGGGGATATATGTTGTGCTAGATGTGGTGCTTCAGAGAAATCGACAAACCATGTGTTTTTCAAATGCCCTCCAGCTTGTCAGGTTTGGGCTCTCTCACAGATACCATCAAATCCCTTATTTTTCCAACTGGTTCCCTTTTTACAAATATGGATCATCTGTTTTGGAGAGTCCTCTCAAAAGTGGATGATCATCAGTTTGCTTGGATCCTATAGTACATTCGGAAAGGAAGGAATAATAAGGTTTTCAGTAATCTAGACATTAATCATAGGGAGACGCTCAGACTAGCAGAAACAGAATCAACACTTCGAGCGGAAGCACAAGTGTTGAAGACACAGAGGATATCACAAAATGTTGAGGTTCTAAATTTACCGACAATCCCAGAACGATGGTGTTTTACAGATGGAGCCTGGAAAGATAATGAGTGTTTCTCAGGACAAGGTTGGTATAGTACTCTAGAAGGCTTTAACAGTTTGATGGGGGCAAGAAATGTAAGGCTTAGCCTCTCCCCTCTACATTCAGAGGTGGAAGCACTAATCTGGGCAATGGAGTGTATGAGAAATTTACGTCAGTTTAGGGTTACATTTGCAATGGATTGTTCTCAATTGGTGAAGATTGTTTCGAAACGAGAGGAATTGACCGTTTTTGCAAGTTATTTGGAAGATATCAAGATCCTACAAGAAATTTTTTCAAGCTCAGAGATCATTCATGTACCAAGAACACAAAATTTGAGAGTGGATAATCTAGTACGCAGTGCCAGGAAACAACCGTCTTTCGTTGTTCACATGGATGCGGAACTACCGGAGTGGTTTACATAGTCAATATGAGTCTGTTGTTAAGTTGATGACAAAAAAAAACCAAAACATATATTACTCATAGAAAGTGTAATAACAAATATACATATAAATAAAGTCAAACTTAATATTACTAAACTATATGTGAGATTAAATTAACTATGATATTATAATTAGTAGATATTAATTTATTAATTGTTCTGAATATGATAAAGAATTGTAAACTAAATCATCAAAGTTATTTATTGAAACTAATAATCTAATCTTAAAAAGATGGAAACATGAAATATCAATAAACTCACTTGTAAATTAAATAATAGTAAGTATACGTATATACATTAGTAGGCTTGAACATTCGGAGACGGTTGGCTTTGGTTCCGTTGATTTGGATTTTCAGATTTTCGGTACTGTTCTCATAAGTCCCATTCAGAGTTTTACTAATTTCGGGTCGGATTCGATTTGATCTTTCCATATTTGGTTCGGAGCAGATTATAATCAATATCTAAAATCGCCTAAAAATAATGTTTTAAAATACTTAAAAATTAAGAAAAATACTCACAATATATAAATTATTCAAAAATATAAGTAAAACTAATTAATTACCTAAACTAAAAGGTATTCAAAATAAAAATAAAACTACAAAATATATCTAATATATATATATATATTAACATATTTAACTAATTTCAGATATTTTCGAATCCTAGTTTGGATTTTTGTTCGGTTCATGTTGTATCCAAACCCGATAGTACCATGTTCTTAAAATCCGTTCGGATATTTTTGTATAACGGTTATGATGAAGTATCAGTTCTTTCAGTTCAAATTAAAGTTGGAGTTCTGGTATGAGATAAAAACGTCCAGACTTATATATTTAGTTTGACGGTTAACTTTTATAATCACAATTTAGTCGATATTAAAATGATTAACTAGATTTTGACCCGCGCTTCGAAAGCGCGGGTTTTTCTATTATAAACAAAGTTTAATATGAATTAGTATTATGAGATAGCTGTACATTATTATATCAAAGAATAAAATTATATAATTTATGAATTAGTTTGTTTAAAATTTATATGTATAGTTTTATGCAACTCTTTCTTAATCTTGGGCATTTTACCTATATCCAAAGAAAAAACAAAAAGAAATCAACTCAAAAGTATATTTCAGTTCGGGTCCGGGTCTAGGACAAATTACATGTTAGGTGTTTTCTGGACCTGTGTGTCTCGGTTTGGATCTGGTTCCTACCTGAGACCCGATCGGGTATCCAAAGTACCCAAAATAATTTTGTATAATAGGTTTATTAGGGTATTTCACAAAATGTTTCTGGTATTATATATGTTCTTTTAAGTTTTGGGTTCAGATTTTTGGTTATAGTTTTGGGTATCATGTAAAATTACAATTAAAAAATAAATTTCAGGTATTTGGAGAAAATGTTGAGTGTTTTTTGGGTCCTTGGGTTAGATTTCGGGTAAAATTTTAAGTCTTCGAGTATTTTAATATTTTAGGATATCTGGGGATTTCAGATATTTTTTGGGTTTTTGTGTACGTCGGATCTTTCCGGATCCTAAATACACGAACCCCGGACACGCTAAGTACCTGAAATTACAAATATTTTACATGTATTTGAATTATGGACCCGAACCAATCTTGACCTAAAAGAAATCAATCCAAATTGAAACCAAAATTTTCAAATACCCGAAAAGACTTGAAATTTTACATGAATTATAATCTTCAAGTAATGCCGTTTTGGCGTCTTAACGCAAACACAAAAAATGTTGCTAACTTCTTTATACCATTCCAAAACTTTAGTTTTCTTTTAGCGTTTGTAGTAGTAGACGATTGCGACTGAATATATATTTTCATGAAAACAAATTTCATTTAAAATGTATGATAAGTAAGAATCTAACCTATATTAAAAGGGAGATATCCTCAAAGGAAAGACTATCCACGTAGGATTAGAAAATCAACCAATAAAAAACAACTTTCTCGCCACGTCAGCACACAAAATTGGGTAATCTTGGGTTCCTTTTATTTTGTAGATTCGTTTTGGTTAAAGTACGATGCCGTTAAGCCCAAAAAAAAATACACCCAAATCACTCCACGTCGTCTCTCTCTCTCTCTCTCTCTCTCGCGGAACCCTTCTGTGTTTGTTCTCCTTTTCTTAGGCGATTGATTTTCTCAACCGAAGTCGATCAATCGACACAGCTCCATTTAAGTATACATACTCATAAATCTCTACTCTTTAATGCATCAATCAAATGGCATAAATCGATTTCAATTTCGTCATCCTCGCACCTTATATATCCATTTTCTGTTTTACTTCTCCCCTTCACCAAAGTCACAATATATATATAATTGCAGCAATCTACGGCAAACAAAACATCAACACATCGAAAGGTGGCTTCCTAATTAGTCTTGAGCTGCTTCTTACCGATGAACATGTATACGCTCATCTTTATAAAACGATTATTGGGCTCCTTAAGACTCAATCTCACTGACTCAAATCATTCATCGACAAGGTTATGTCATCCAGGGCTTCTCTCTCCATCCTCAAACCTGAAAGAATTCTCACTCCCCAAGACAAACTTCTGACACTACGGAAACCACAAAGGCTCACACCATAAACATCACACATGATCTTCAATGGATTGCAGGTAACCTGTTGCTATTTCTCCTTTTCATTGTTTTCAATCTTAGAAAGTTTAGATTTTTTATTGGTTTCTTGATTTTTTTTTAATTGGCTTCAAAATATAGTCTCTGTGTTTCTCCAGTGAAAGAATTTTGAAGATCTGGACGTTGATGCTCACTTAATTTCTCAACAACAGCCCACAGCAGTTAGGTAAATTCACCTTTGAAGGAGAAGCTTGGTTTAGTTGCTTCTGTTGTGACTAACTGAGCTGAAGTTTATGTTACTTTGTAACAAATTGTATTTCTCTTTTAATATGGTGCAGGATCTAATACAGGTCGAACTCTGTCACACAGCAAGAAAGAAAAGAGGTTTAATACAACCAGTTGTTACAAATTCAAAGTATTTTTTAATATATTGGAACTAGAAAATGAAACTAACTGAAATCTGATTTTTTGACTTGATCATTTTTGCTTCCTCATTGGATCTGGTAATGCCCATTAACTGGAACTTTGTTTTAGATTTTTAACTTTTTTGGGTCTGTCTGAACCAGAAGAAAGAAGCCAAGAAAGAAGCTTACAGGAAGTGTCTTGAGTCCAATGGAGTTGCTGATTCTCTCACCCAAGGTATAATTTCTTCCTATACAGAGTAGTAACAGTGTGACAGTTATTTGTGGTCAAGCATCTCCAAAACTATATACAGAAACTTTGATACCATAACTCTGCATAAAGACCTTTCTTTTGCAGAGAGCTTTAAGGGCAATGCCTGAACTAATCCATATGTTGTTGAAGCGCACTAGGATTTCATTGTAGCTCTGGTTGCTTTGAATGACCACAATGCCAAGCCTTCATCTGCTTTTGAGTAAGTTCTTGGACACTACTTTGTTTCTAACTGTTCTATATTAGTTTCTAAAAAACTACCATAATCTTTAACCCAGGTTTGGTCAAAAGTAAACTTATTCATGTCCTCTAGAAAATTGAAGGAAACTTTGGTCTGAATTTGGATCATATTTCCCTCTGTGAAAATTACTTCATAGCTTTTATTTGTTTTGAAGTTCACGAATGCAGATAAACAATATATTGTTTCTGTAAAATCTTGGATTCCTTGGTTTTGTTTTCGGAAAACCTAGATCTTGAGTGCTTTTTATGACTCTTCTTTTGTTTTGCTTCGCTTCAGGTTCATTCAGCAAAGCTAGGAAGTCCTTAAGTCTCTGGCTACAAGAAGCTTCAAGCTGAGAAGTCTTATCTTCAAACAAAAAACAATAAGCTTTTGTCTAAACGTCAGGAAACCCTCCAAGAGGTATCATATCATGAACCACCTATAGTTGATCAGCACATGATTCCCTGCTTATGTAGCTCCTTAGTATCAGCTTTGCGAAAGTTCTTTTTACCATCCATAATCCTAAGAATTTTAAGTACTTGAGATAGCCATAAGTAGTCCATATATTCCGAATATTAAAGTTTATCAGCAGCTCAGATTTTTCATGTAAGAGTTCATAAAACTGAAGGGTTTAAATTAGTTTGGCATATTCTGTTGGTGGTCACTGATGCAGTTAGATGGAGTGCACAGTTTGCATTCACGAAACTCTTCCAAAGATGATTATTACAGAGACACCATTGAAGACCAACACACCAACTGTTGTGACACATTTCTTCTTTGTATATGTAGTTCCTTTTTTGTGCAAGTATGTGTAGTTCCTATTGTGACATTTTCTTATCTTCAGTAGGGTTGGTCCAAATGTCATTTTGGTTTTATATATGGATATTAGGCAGTAAAATAAATATAATAATAAATGCTGATAAGCACATATGATAAAGGTGACTATTTCAAGTTTTATGAACTTTTGACATATTAGTGATTACATTAGATATCTGAAAGGATGAAAAACTTATAAAGAACAAAAAATATTCAAAGAATCAAAGTTATATGACATTAAAAAAAGTTTTCAAAGTTGAGATTATATGTAATTTATCATTTACTGCACCAATAAAAATATGTAAAATACACATTTCAATCATAACACTTTTAAAATATTAAAGAATATTTAAATAATAAATTGAATAATAACAGATAAGATAAGCCGAAATATAACAAACTATTGTAAATGCGCTAGCTTGATACTAATATAATTTTTTTTGAAAAATCAGCATAAAAGCTTAACTAACAAAAAAAAAAAGAAAATATAAGTATTATAGAATGCATATGTTTCGGAGATGAGCATTAAAGTAGTTGAAATAGAGTTGGAGGATCTAAAGATTTGATGATGGATATAATCTAACACTATTTTACTTTTAAACATAATCTAAAATTCAAATAGTTAATACACATAATCAGCAGAAATGAAACGAACCTAGTTTATATAATTATGATTACAAATATATAAATATATATTATATATTTATTAATTAGTATCATATTTATATTGTAAAAGATTAAACCAAAATATAATGTATAAATTGTTATCAAGAACTAATGTGTATATATAATATATACAAATCAAACATTTTTTGAAACTGTGTACCAATAGTCGACTAATAATTTTTGAATTGAAACCACCTACATCCTTAAATTCATATGCCCAAAAGATTTTTATGTTGACATACAGATTTTACATATATTATTATTTTTATTGTTATTCAGTTTGAAGATTTTATACAGAGGAAGCAAATTATAATATTTTTTTTACAAATGAAACTTTGATGAAATAAGAACTTATTGCTCATTACAACATCTTCAAGAAAAATGTTCCAAAGTAAGGCAAAATATTGTGCTAGAGTATCTAACCCTAATCATATATAGGTTAGATGAACGTGTTAATTAGTTTGCACGTATAGATTATTGTACGAACACATATTTCAGTTTATAAGGTAAATTTATTGCCAATTTAGCTCAATATACAAAATTGGGTCGTAATTAGGTAAGTATGCAAAATTTGAATGTATTTGCAATCGTGGTATAATGTTGGGCTTGTGTTGCTGATATAACCCTTCTTGACGCTCGACGCGCCTCTAAAAATTCTTGTACAAAAATTTATATTGATATAATGTTAGACAGTTGTCGTGGAAGACTAACTCATTTGATCTTTGCAACTAAAGTAAATTTTGTTCAGCTCAAATTAACATAGTAAACAGGCGATTGGGATAATCATATTACAAATTTATCGGACGGTGAATAAATTTCGTCGATTTGATTAACTTATCTATCACAAAATATATAAAGAAATTTGTGCCGGATATTGATGGTTTTACGCGAGGTTTACTTAATTCCATTTAGTACAAAACATAACAACATTATATTATAACAAGAACAAACTTCATACATAGCATCGAAAACAGAACAATAGAAACATAAGTAGACACCATAGATCAAAGATTTTACACAACAGAGAAATGGAACATTTAAGCTAATGCTTCATGGTGTAAATGATGATGGCAGTAGTTACGATGAAACCTCCCCAAGAAATTATAAGAAACTGGCACAACATTTTGTCACCGCTACAGAAACCAGAATTATTGATTTCGTTTAAATCGGTTTCTTCTTCCACGGCGCGATTGACTTGTTATGCAGTTGCTTGTATCGTCAGTTGCCTCTGGAGTTCAGCAATTTCATTATAAAGAGATTTCTTGTCATCCCTCAGACGACGAATCTGATCTCTGGCCTCAAGGAGACTCAATTTTTGCCATTCTGTTGCTTCCTCTGTATCGGCCCATTTGAAAAATCCATGGAGATAACACTTGTAGAAGCGCCTTCCTGGGTTTGCGTCTGTCACACCATTATCAACACCGTTTTACGAGAGTAGTGGCAAGGAGGACCTTCGATTAGGTGTGATGAGACGGAACTTGAGCTGTGGCTCTGGGCCATTGTGAATATCAGAGATACTAATGATATATTTGGGGAATATAAGACATTGAATTATGGTGAGGATGAATGAGGAAAGGGAATTTAAACACAGAGTCCCGATGCCACGTGTCCATATTGATAAGCAAATTGCGTCAATATTTCCTTTTTCTAGAACGATTTTTAATTGGGCACATGTTAAAATTGCAAACCCTCATTAGTAACCAACTCGACTTACTGTTAACCGGATGTGAAATTAAGGTATTTATTTTATTAAACATTTATATATGGTGCACATTCGTACATGTGTCAGCAAAAGAAACATGCATCGTGTATCTACCCGAAAAAGATATAACTTATGTATATGCAAGTGGCATTACAATTAGACGTAGGAGATAGTTAACATTTAAATAAATAATAAATTTTGATATGCGTGTCAGAAATCTAATGATGTCAAGCTACATAGTTAAAGTTGGGCTACGCGCATTTAATGCACCCATATCAACTGGATTCTTCATCTATACATACATGTGTATGTATTTTGATATTTATATCTCCTCCCCCACTATAAATTGACATTTCCAGTTATCTTTCTCAATGCACTAACACAAATTTATTATCACCGGTAACGCTTAAATTACAGCAAATCAGAAGTCACGTGCTCGACTTAGGAAACCCTATGTGGGGTTTTAAGGTATGGATTTACCTAACGTATTTATGGTTAAAGTGAATCTATCTTCTTTAGCCGCTTGTGAAACCATTAATTCATTTAAAGACAAAATATTGATTATCTTTCCAGATACATTAAGTCCATGGTGGTTATAAGTAACGAAATTGAAGAATCAAATGGGAAGGATTGTTAGAATCTTGAAGGGGGACTGGTCCAAAAACGTCGATGGCATCTGGCATTCCGAGAAAGATCCTGAGGAATTGGCTATGGAAATTTAGGCTAAGGAGAACGTATCCATTGAGGATTTTGAAAGTCATGTTAGGGATGCCTACAACATCAGCAAGACTTCTCCTATTATGTTAATGTACCAACTCCCTTGTTGGATGCTTGTGCCTGGCGGGGAAGATGCTCCACCTCAATCTTTAATCTCCTCCGGTGATGTTGAGGTCATGATGAGTATTCAAGAGTGGAACGGTTATCAGGTCGTTTGTGTCCTCTGCGGAGCACAACGAGTTGCAAAGTATGGTTTCCTCCGTAGGAGTCCTTTCAACATTGGAAATATGACTTTCCTTGGAGATGGCATAACGGAGGAACAACACATGGCCGCTATCAAAGATGAGGTGTTCATATTACTGTAGCTAATAAAATGGTTTTCGGTTATACAAATGGTTCTAATTAAATTTTTTTTCAGATATGTATCATCATGATGGGTTCGAGTGCAGTCTCAGGGTTTTACTCGAGCTTTTCACAGAAGAACAAATGGTTAATGTTCATCTTCTTTCACTTGAGATTGCAAAGGCCAGGAATACGATCGACTTAAACGTCGACCCACCTTATGGGTTTGGATTCGCGGATAGGACTTTGTCTGACGAATATATGTGGCTTGATGCATACATACGAGAGGAAGACTATGTTAAAGCGGCAGAGCTAATAATGAGGGTATGTATTGCATGACAATTTTTATTGGACTTGATACTGTAGTAGCATACTAGGCTTATTTTTCACCGGTTTATCAATACGTTCTGATGAATTAAAATGGGCCTTAACAATTAATATACCCTTCAATTAGGTAAATACGGATTAAGAAATGACTAGTTAAATTGATTCTTAGTAAACTGGTTATTAAACTTAGGCATTTGGTAAAGGTACTTGATTAAAAAATTACACATATTATTGTCATGTGTTGGACAATTTGTTTGCTGTTAATGATACCTCATGAATGTATTAAACTAAAAAAGCTAAATTTGGCAGGTGTACCCCCACTGCCATTATCAACCTGTGTAGTTAACCAAGGCTAGCATACTGCAGGAATTCTCCCAACTCCAAATATAACTCTGATTCCACAAGGTTGGGGAGAGTATGAAGGTGGTCCTGGATATTGGGATGTAATGTTGTCTCAGGGTTGTGCATTCACATCTGGAAAGTATTTCAGTAACGTTCAAGTGAATCCTGTTGTAGACCTTGAATGCGGCAACAAATCTTTGGAATCAGTTGGTCTCCAAGGTTCTTCAACTGACTCATTAGGAGGGGCTGATTTTGGTAGCCACGTGAATAATCTATCTTTAAAAAAAGTTCCTAACTTTGTTGGATCGGAAAACAATGGGCACAACCCACACTTTGAGAAAGGTATAGCTGAAAATAATAAGGGAAAGCTTAATTTTTTTATTTTCCAAGGTGATATGTTTGAATAGCTTAAGCTTATCTTTCTATTATCTCATTGCGAAGGGGAGTCTTCAAAGATTATGGCAAATGAGAACACTGAAGCAAACGATCCAATGGATAGCTCTGGAACCGACTTCAGTATGCGAGCCGCACCACCACTCAACTTATGTCTTACAATAACTGGGAGTGGTGAACAAGGAGGATCCAGAACCCCCATCAATCTTGAGGACTCTGCCTCTGATGTTGGGGTTGGCAAGGGTGGGTGTTGAATCTAATTAACTATCTGTCTCATATAACTAATGCTTGAAGTAACAATATTATCGGCTGCCTGCAACCTTAGTTTTCTTTTGGAAGTTCGAATGGTTGCTTGCTTGGTATTTTGGATTAGGCTTCGATAACCAGTTTAATATTCTCGAATTCTCGGCGGTTATGTAAATCGACCTTACCTTTTGTGTGTAAAATAGGGTTTCCTTGTTGATGCAATATTGTATGTGTGAACTTTTGGATGTGTGATAACCATATGTAATGATATGTAACGTTTGCTAATGTTGTGGTTTTTTTCTCAACTGCTAATTTGGTATTTATCTGCAACATCTAAATATTAAACGAAAGCATTTCAAATCTTAAAATTCTAGCTTCTAAAAAAGTGAAATTTATAACGTGTAGGCAAAAGTCCCCACAACCCAGATGCTGTATATGTGGGAATGATTTTTAAAACTCGAGAAGCATTTAAACAACACATGGCCTTCTATGCTATAAGGAAGAGATTCAGGTTCAGAAACAGTCGCTCTGCACCTACAGGAATGGTCTTGCGATATTTCAGTGGAGCTTTGAAATGGCATGTGTATGTTGTTATTTTGAAGAACACTGAATTGTGCGAAGTAAGGAGGGTCAAACTGGATCACACATGTTCAATGGATGACAGATCCGGATACCAGACACTAGCGACACATACTCTAACTGGAGAGATCATGAAAGCCAGGTTTAGTGGAACTGGTGGTGGACCAAGACCAAATGAAATCATGCAAGTTATGGGAGAGACCATGACGTTCAGATATCTTACTGGAAGGCCTGGAGATCGCAGGAGGTTGCTTTAGAGTTTGCAAAAGGTACTTGTGAGGCTTCGTACAATTTACTCTCCGGGTATCTTGAAAAATTGGTCACTGAAAATCTGGGGACGCTTTCCGTCCTACACATAGAGATGGCGGAAGGAATTGGTCAACGATTTAAATACATGTTCATGGCCATGGGTGCTTCTATAGAGGGTTCAAATTCATGAGGAAAGTAGTCATTGTTGATGGAACTCATTTGAGGGGAAAATTTGCTGGAAGCCTGTTGACAGCTTCATCTCAAGATGTAAATTATCAGGTTTTCCCATTGGCCGTTGCTGTTGTGGATGGGGAGAATGACAAGAGCTGGGAATGGTTTTTCAAAAATCTCCTCAAATTCATCCTGAATGCGGAAGAGACTGTATTCGATTCTGACATGCATCCTTCTAGCTACTAAGGATTAGCAAATGTATAAGATATATTTAAATTAATTTTCCTCCCTTGACTTCTTTAACTCATTTATAATTACAGAAAATTTAATAGGTGGTAATCTAATAAACCGGATGCAGTAAAATTTGTATTTGACTAAACCAATTGTAATTGCAGATTTATCTCACTGCTAAGCAATGTGCATGCATACTTCATTTGAAGAGGAATATATGAAGTTACTTCAAAGACAAGAATCTAGGATTTCTTGTTGGGAAGGCTGCGAGGGCATAGTGTCTTTCCGAATTCTACACAACGTTCAATGAAATCAAAACCGTGAACCCTTCCTGTGTGGATTATCTTATTGGTATTGGCTTCGAACATTGGATGAGGTCACATTTTACAGGAGACAGGTACAATATTATGACAAGTAATGTTGCTGAAACCTGGAACTCAGTTCTTCGTGAAGCACGGTAGTTCCCCATAGTGCCTCTGGTTGAATACATACGGGCGAAACTTATGAATTGGTTTTCAAAGTGAAGTGAGATTGTCAGCGATGGGGTTAAGACACTGACTCCGAGGGTTGTCGAGATTGTGGAAACCAACTTTGAGAGTAAGGCGTCTATGGTGTGCATGTTATTAACGGAATGGAGTTTCAGGTCATAGAAAAACAAGGCATATCTTATCACGTTGACTTGGAATCGAAGACGTGTACTTGGTATAAATTTCAGACTCTTAAAATACCTTGCACACACGCAATAGCCGCAGCAACTCAGAAGAAGATAAGTGTGGAATCACTTGTCAGCGACTGCTATAGTATCAACACCTATAAGGCAGCATATGGTACCAGCATAAACCCGGTAGTAGAGTCAGATGACGATGACAACCTTCCATTGCAGATGAGTGGATTAAACTTAGAGGTCCTACCCCCTGCTAGTAGTAGGCCGCCAGGGAGACCTCGTAAAAACCGCATTTTATCCAGAGGTGAAGTTATGGTATGTACCTATTTGAAGCTTATTGTTTACAGTTATATATTGCTAACTGAAATTTACCATGTATCGTAAATGCAGGTTCCCAAAAAGCGCAACATGTGTAGCCGATGCAAGGGATCTGGCCACAACAATGCCACTTGCAAAATGGCTATATTAATCAACTTACTTGGTACGCTAATAGGAAAGTTGTTAACTCGGAAATATGAAAGGTGTACGGATTCACGGCGGACTGTTACTGAGCAGATGTAAGATATTACAATGCATATATAATACAAACCAGTGAAGATATATGGCATGAAAATTTTAATCCGAGTGTTGATAAATAAGAACATCTTTCCACTACATATTAAAGTACGATATCATGTTATATAAGCGCGTCGTTATTAGGCATGCAGTGAGCAATAATATGCTAATATCAATTATTAATGTGTGATGTTACTGGATTTTATTTCTGGTTACAGTGGTGGATCGAGATATATTCTATTATTTCCGGATACTAAAAACCCCACTTCCTATATATACATGACATAGTTTACAAGGATGAAACAAACTGATGCACCTCAGATCGTAGAGCAGTCCGTGGGACACGACCAGCACGAGGATCAGAACGTCCCGTTCAAACCAACCGAGGTTAGCGATTCTGACCGTACCGAACGTACTGACCGAGCCGTGTACCGGATCGACCCGCGTACGTCCAGGAAGGAACTTCGTCTGGATCCACGTTCAGACAACCGATCTAACCGTACTGAACCCAGCTTCCCCGTCCAACTCGTCAAGTTAAGAAGAATGATAGAGCCAGAAACCAGTCTGAATGTACCGATTCCGAATCAGACCGTATCTTCTCGTTTCTGACCCGACTGGGCCGTACCGCATGCACTCCCGTCTGTACTGCTGAACGTACTGATCAACTTTCTGACCAGTTTGATCCGATTGTCGAGTTTGATCATCTGGATTTCTCTAAGGCAAGGATACTTAAGCTTTCTGAAGATCTAAGCCACATTTGGAACAATTCCGTTCATGAATATTTTCCATCCGTTCATGAAGACTGTCCGGTCCGTGTGCTGCTCCTTACCGCGGGACGTACCACTGGGTTCATCGAACCTGGACAGGAGTAGCCGAAGAGTTCATTTGACCAGTTAAGCAGTCAACCTCTTGAATCCGTGCCTTTGAATAGATCTGGTCCAACTTATGATTTCTATGTATTGTTTTTATCATTTCCATTTATTTCTTTGACCACAAAACTCTATAAGTATGTAATCTCATTTCTGAATAAAGCATTCAATTTTACTTATTCGAATTTGAGACTTTTTCTCTCTGTTCTTAGTTCAAGAACTTGTTCATCGTTCACTTGGTGTGGTTAGCATCCGAGTGAACTCCTCTCGACCAGATTGGACCGGTGCGTCATATCCGGCAGTCTTACCGAGATCTGTCTTTCAACGGACCTGTGCGTCATCAGGCGTTGTTTAGACACGGAAATATCGAAGGCCTTTCCGCATCCTTCGTGAGATCCATCGATCCATCATTTCTCCACTCGGAGATCATATCCAAACCGTACCGGCTGAGTGTTCCGATTTAAGGGTCTATCAAAGTGGTAATTAGAGCCACTCAACCGGTACTTGTCTGTTCATTTTTTTTTCTCATCTTTCCATCTTCTTCGTCCATCTTCTAACTTTCATCTTCTTTTCTTTAAAAAAAAAGTTCTACGAGAAGCTAAGAGATCATCCCATCTGAAGCTGATCAAAGACAGATTTGAGGGCAAATATTTTTAAAGGAGGAGGGAATGATGCACCCCAAATCAGCAGCAGAAACAAATTAATAAAGCTTGGCTTATGGGTTTTGGATTCAACGAGATAGGCTTGATGATTTATGAAAAATATGTTTATGAACATGTTTCAGCCCAAAGAAAGAAGAGCCCAACAAGAAAATGCAAGGCATGGTCGAATAATATATCAATCTGACGGCAATTCAGAGACCATCGACCATGCAAAAGGACACGATCAGCTGAAGAGTTTTGCGACCACAAATTCCCAAATTTGGTCAAAAAATTCTTGGTCTTTGGTCTTTAGTCAAGTCTACAATATTTATGAGTTTTCAAGTTTCTAGGTTTTGACTAAACCTTTTGTATGCTTTGCCTATTATATAAAGGCTATTTGATCAATGAAATAAAATAAGTTTTGAGTGATTATTTTTGGAACCTTGAGAGGGAATCTCACTTTTCTTGTTCTTGGTGTGGTTAGCTCCAAGTAACTCTCTCTTTCTCGTTGGACCGGTGCGTCATATCCGGCAACAGATCGAGGCTGCCCCTTTGTTGGACCAGTGCGTCACATCCGGAAACAAATTGGCTTTGGAAATATCAGCAGCCTTCCGCATCTGCTGTGCGACCCTTAGATCCATCTATTTCTCTTTTTTGTTGGACTTGTGCGTCATATCAAGCAACAATCGGAGTTCGGGAATATCAACAGCCTTCCGCAACTGTTGTGCGATCCTTCAATCCATCATTTCTCATTCAATCTGTTTGAGATCATATCCCCTTGTCAGTCCGGTCGAGTGATCCTAATTTAGGGTGTATCACAAACTACTTCAGAAAACTGTATAAACTTTAATATTAATGTAAACCAATTATAACTCATTTTCATTGGTCCTTCTGTTAAACAATGTTTACCTCACTGATTACAATCGATACTTGGATGTTTCTACACATTGTTATTCATAAAAGAGTGTTTCTCACGAGAAATTTTCAAGGTTTATTCGGACATTTATTTTACTCATATATAGTAGCCTCACTAAAATAGCGGCAATACTCATTACTACCATTGTCAATATTTGTAGATTTGTTTACCACTATGGATTAATATACGTGCATAAACCATGGCATTGGTTGTAATGAGTGCTACCGCTGCCTCACTGCAGCGACTCAACAACCTGGGAAAAAGAAAATTATATGAGGAAATGGAAGGGGGTATATGTATATATATAGGAAAATCCTTCCCAGTTGATAGAAACTATTCCAACTACTACCTGCTTGTATAAATGAACATGAGTGAAGATTCACAGAATTAACATTACCCACTTGTGTGATATTCAATATATTTCTGGTCATCTTATCTTTTCAGCAGAGTAGAGAAAATCGTTGATGGACAATAAGACACTCATTTATTACAAACTATAAAATAGTAATAATAGGATACCGTTGAATTATATGAAAATGTGTGAATGTATATGTTGCGTATTACATGTATCTTCATTTGCTTGGAGGTACGTGATAACAAACAACGATAATAAATATTAAGCTTACCCATATAAACAGATGACTAATACGATCACAGTGATGCGACGAAGTTTCAAAATGCAACGAGGAACCGAAAGAGTTCGCACCAATAAGTCTACAGTAGAAATATACTTGAAACCGATGTAGAAAATAACTCAGACAAAAACATTCAGTACATAATATAGATATAGGGTAATATGATGTTCCCATTCTACAGCTTCTGATGGTATTCATAGAGCATTACTCCAGCTCTCTTCGCTTCCTCTGCCAAATTTTCAAGTGATATGGACTTACAAGCATCAATCCCCCTGACGGCATATCAATGCTTGTTCCTCCAAATTGTTTCAGTAAATAAGGAACCATGAGACATACATGAGACAAGTCGTTAGCCAACGCCATCTCCGAACGTATACTCGGGTTACAGTCCAGGACAACAATCTTCCAATAGGTGAAGTTAAAGGAAAGGCCTACCCAATGTTTCTCTCGATATTGAATGGAACATAATAAGAAATTTCATGCTGGTTAGGTCTTGCTGTAGTAGAGAAGTATACACCCAAACCTTTAGAGAAAAGAAAGTTGTCTCTATTTTTGGACTTCTTGAACTTGGGGTAAGCTCTTCCCAACGCAGTAATAAATCGCGTATCAAAGAACTTAGCATGCCTTCCTGGAGGTAATTCACAATATTTCTCCACATTTGATCGAATCAGGTTAACCAATATGTCAACAACCTATGAAACAAAACGCAATTGACACAAAATTCTTTAAACCATAACACAGTTCTGAATCTAAATGTACTAACGAGTATTACAAACACTCATTGAAATCACTTCACACCTTAGCTGTAAGTGGACGCTCCCGATCGACAACAGCTGCTATATCCTTTGACGTCACAGCAACTCCCATAACATTAATGACACTGAATTATAGATATGAATGACATTTAAACTAATTACAAAATTGCAACATATTTAAACAGTATGATATTCATATGGGTGTTATTAACGTTATTTTACTCACAGTGATTGTTCTATTTTACCTTGGAGGTTAGCAAATTTTGCTTCCATTACACTTGCATCTGTGTATGAATGCAGACTTCCCTTTTCTAGCCGAACTCTATTATGTAATTCGGCGCAACACTAATAGCCCGCCACTAGTCCTGCTGGTGCAACTCTGCAACGCTTACTTGTCCTACGAAGTTCTGGCTCAGCATCAACCTCATGATCTTCTTTGTCAGTGCCAATACTTGAATTATTATCGGTATCTACTTAGTCCTCATTAACACTTTTTGTTATACACATGTTTTTCTCTTGCGTCAGTCCAAGGGAGAAAGATGGTTCTTCCAGCTCGCGACCATCATTTCCTTCACCTGCATTCTGCAAAAAGCAATATAAAAATTAAGACATGTTGTGATACAGTACATTAATATACATTTTACCATCTCTCCTTTGTGAGGGCTTGAAGCAAATGTGGCTGGAGCTAATGTCTGCACCAAGCGCAATTTTGTTTTGGCAGATAAACCATTTACACTTCCAGGTTCTTGGTTTCGTGTTCTGTTATCACAAACCTGTAATCAGTACCTACTAAGTTACATATCATATGATGATCACGATACAAATACATACTACTTAACATATCTGATGTAGGTGACCTATATGAATAGTTAAAACGCTACATGTATATCAATGTGTATATGAAATTAAGTAATCCATATATATATATGTAGGTAAACATAAACTGATACCAGGTAATAATCTCACTATCCTGCATGAACTTTTACCAAATTCTGATTTTATATAGATTAAAAGCTATATTTAATGGATAATCATGGTTAGAACATCTTATTTGACACTGGTCGCCAGAGTGCGGAGATGTAGAGTATTGCTGTAGATTTTCCATAACGTTATGAATTGTCTGTTCATTCACATCACCACCTCCTTCATGGACGTCTAGAATATTATTCAACCCAGTATGGTCTTGCAGGGGTGTCAAATTATTAATAACCGCCCCCTTAATTTCTTTAACCATGCGACCAACAGACTTCAGAACTTCTACCTTGAAGGTTGCGAACATCGGTCCTATCAAACTCTTTACCATGTCTTCTATACATCCAACCTTCCACACGTCTTTCATACCAGAGGTTAGAGACGCTATGTTTTGCTTTAGCCTAGAAACTTCAGTATTTATATGCTGCATTACAATATTGACCACAAATGAATGATCACTGAGTGGAGGTGACATAGTTGGTTTTCCTTTCCTCTTTCCTTTAATTTTCGCCTTTGCAACTTCTCCCCTTCTTTCCACCTCAGCATTATATACACCGCTTGTAAACATAGAGTTCGTGAAATGATGTCGTCTTTTAATCAAAGTTATAAGATTGTCAACTCTTTCATCATCCTCATCATCAGACCATTCCAGACTTCCCTCTTCTACTGGTATGTCTGGGTTGTCATCTATAATGCTTATAACTGAAGCCTACATCTACGAAAATGAGGTATATTCATTGTACTTGTTAAAAATAATTTGGCTACAATACTCACTCCCTCAACGTAACTTTTTTCCAAAATATGAAACTTTTCATACCTCAGCTTTTGCATCAACAAAACGAGCATGTCCGGGGCTGAGCGTGTGTTTTTTCCCAACTTTCTGCCTATACTCATCACCATCATCCTCACTGTCTGATTCTGACGACGAGAAATTCTCTTAAACAACTTCTGTAAGAGTAGGAACTGCTTCAACCATCACCAACTGGATAGCTAATGCAAACCCTTTAATAGCTATGGACTTCTGCGATAATGGTATCTCATCCCTCTCCTTAATGCTAGACATTAGCATCTTAAACGCCAACCTTCCCCATGGAAACCTAAAAACCCCTTTGAGATCTTCAATAGCTTCCGCATGCTCCCTAACAATCTTCATATTAAGATTGGTTGATAGAAGAACTGATGATAGGAGCACGAGGCAGGCAATCTTAATCCGAATTTCTTTATCGTCCACGATATTCTTTCGCAACATCTTAACTACAGATTTCACGCTCACTACTTCCACTTTCCAGAATAGCGTCGGCCAGTAAGGCTTCTCAGAAAGAACTTTCTTCATCTTCAATTTAGATTTCTTAGGATACTTACCACATGGAAGCCATATTACTATCACAAACTCTCCCAAGGAAAATATTATGGGGTTACCAGAGAAATGGAACCACACTTCATGCTTCTTTTTAACTTTCAATTGCCTAGAAAGTATATACCTTGTAAATCTCCCAGAGAACGATGGTTTATCGGCTATCTCCACAAGTTTCCCAAAGGCCGACTCCCAAATCGTCTGAATATCATCTTCCTCAAGTGCATTAAGAATGAAGTTTATGGCTCTGGACGATTAGTAAGTTAAAACCCTAACATCGACAGGTTCTTCTCCCTGCGCGAACATCATGTCAGGAATTGGCAATTCATCCCCGGCCTCTGGTAAATCTGGTAATTCGACGAGCTTTGAAGAAACCAATTTCGAATAACTTTGATCGGATTTTTTTGCAGATTTTATCTATCTTCTCTTTTCTCGGAATGAGATAGGTACTAAAAAGAAACTCTATGGTTTCTGGCAGTTTTCATACTCTTAACTTTACTATTCCAACACGCCAAACCGTAACTACTAGGGCGCGTGCATGAGTTTAGGACGTATAAATTATCAGGTGTAGGTATAACAAAGACTTAGGGGCATCGAGGTATTATTGGAAAAGTAACAGTATATTTCCATATACCTAAATACTATTGTTTTTATGGTTATGGAATACAAATTCCCTAAATTTATTTGGTTAGCCATTTTCTTATAGTATTTCAAGAATAAATAAAAAAGGTTAAAATGTGGTAAACATACACATGGTGAAAGATATATATAAAATAACCAACAAACCATACAAAATCTCAAAAAATAACAAATAATTAATGAATATGTGCAACAATTTTTTGTAAGTATATTTTTTAGATTGATTCTCTTTTAATAGTATTGATTCAGGTAGATAAATTTTTTTCTACTTAAATGATAAACGATAAAAATCTCTATAATATTATTTGAGAAGTCACTTTCCTAGGTGTCGTGCTCACGTTTATTCTCACGGTGGTTAATTACTATGATACCCTTAATGAATTAAAAATTACATTAAAACAATATTATTTCCTTTTAAAAATTTTCCAAATATAACAATATAAAATAAAAAAGGAAACATTTATAAAGTTTAAAAACTAATTTAAAAACGAAAATATATGTATATATAATATGATTTCATAAAAAGAAAGTTCACAAAATAGTAATATTTCATTTAAAATATATTTTCACTAATATAAAATATACTTTTGAAGTAATAAAATATTTTCCTTGTATCTATTTCTTCTTAGATGAAAACAATATTTGTATATAACATGGTTTCATAAAAAAATATTCACACAGATGATCTTGATATTAAAAAAACAAATATTTTTCTTTTAAAACATAATTTTACACAATACAATTAAATATTTCAAAGTAATAGAATTTGTTTATCTGTCTATTTTCTTAGATTATTACATAAAATAATTAAGTAACATAAACTAGTATATGTTTAATTGACAAAAAATAATTTATAATTAGTATTATTGAAATGTTTTTCATATATTTAGTTGACTATAATATCTTAAAAATACAGAAAAATATAAATTATATTTTATTTATATAATATAATTTCTCAAAACAATCGCATTTTACTGCATACTTTAAGAGATTAAAAAACTAAAAATAAATTTTAACAATAAACATCTTTTGATCAAAAAACTACAACATGAGTGACTCGACTAATCCAACTTATATCTAAAATCATAGATTTAACTAAAATTAGAATATATAATTTATTTATTTTATAAGAATATATAATTAATAATATATTTATTTTATAAATTAAAATTATAGGATGACTTAAAACATATTAACAAATAAAAATAAAATTTTGACTCACTGTAACAATTTAGTACTTTTGTAAAATTTACATATATGCATGGGACTTTAGAATATTATCATTATATTAATTTATGTAATTTGGAATTAGACACCTTAGTTTATTTTTTTCATCCTAAGCACAATATATCGTAAGTTATACATAATTTTACTAAATTATACTTATATATCTAAGACAACCATCAACCTAAATGCAAATAAGAAAAATTAATAAAAATAATATATTTAGAATAAAAATATTATAATTGAATTCAAAGAAATAGATGGATTCCAATATGTCCAAATGATAACTAAATCGACTGTAAAAACAAAAAAAAACGATTAGATATAAAATATCTAAAATCATATGTATAATTAAAGTAATATAATATTATTAATATAAATTATACACATAAATTATAAATTAATTTAAAACTAAAAGTAAATATCAATCAATTATTATAATATATTTATTATATAAATATCCATGTCCATGCATAAGCACGGGAAATCACCTAGTACAAAATATAAGAAAAGTAATAGGGTAAGTAGTGTAAATATGTAAGTGATGAAGAAGAATAAAAGCAGAAAAAAATGACATAAATTTTCGGAAAAAAAAAAGACATATATTTGTGAATATAAAAAGTTTGTTAATGCAATGGATACTAGAGGCCCGAGAGATCCAGGGAAGGCCTATTATCTTAGCCCAAGTTTGATTACTACAAATATTTCTTTTAGGCGTGAAGACCACCGCTATAGAAGACTGTCAGAAGCGCGTGGTACTAAATCTTTGCTGTCTTAACGCAAAATCTTAAATAAGATTTTCTCGCCAGATATTATTATTATTTTATCCATGAAACTAACTAGGTGTAACGTGTTCTCGTCACGTAATACACGTGTCATTATACAATTTGTTATTATCCATAACGAATTTCTCGTAATAACATAAGCTTTATAAGTTATCGAAGTCCATCTAGCCGTCCATCCTATATCCGACGGTTGTTATTAATTAAAAACAATTAAAATGAGAAAATAGCAAAAAGGTATAGTAGTAAGAAAAACAAAAGGAAAAAAAGGCCAAAGAAAGGTAAGCGTCGGAGTAAAGATGAGAGAGGGTAAACAGTAAGCAGTTTCTTTTCTTGTGTGTGTGTTTGAAGTTCAAAGGATAGATTGAACAGAACAGGACTCGAGAGAACAAACAAAAGACAGTGTTCGATCTTCTGGTCTCATCCACCCTTATAAAAAACGTAGAAAAATCTATACACTACCTTGTGTTTGAATCTATCTATCTATCTTCCCAGAATATATATATATATATAGAGAGAGAGAGAGAGAGAGAGATTCAAAGTTTCTGTCTTTGGGTTCACTCTTGTAAGTGTTCTCTTATCATCTTGATCTTCTTTGTGTCTCTGTATTTGTCTTTGCCTTAGAAAATACAATGGTGGATTTGGGGTTCTAGAACTTTTGAAAGAATTGATTCTTCTTATACTGTTTTTGGATATTGCTTCTTTTGTAGTAGTGTGATTCTGGTAGCCAAAGCTGCAGATCTTGAAGTTAGTGGGGGTCTTTGTTTTCTACTAATTAGTTCAGATTGGTCTTCTCTTATCTCATGTTTATTTCAATTATGTGCTTAAAAAATCATAAACTTGTTTGATTGTAGATGGATTATTTTCCTCTTTTGTGTACATTTTAAACTTTTGTAACTTGGAAGAAGGTTTGATATGTGAGAATATCTTTTTGTTGGGTTGTGAAAGGTTGTGTAATGGAAGAAGTGAAGGGACAAAGAGGAAATGGAACCACAGAGGCAGATTTTGTGTTGCAATGGGGGGAGAGAAAAAGAGTCAGATGCATGAAAGTCAAGAAAGATCAAAGCCGCAAGTCATCTGATTCTTTGCCTAAGCGCAAACTAATCTCTCGAGCTGTGTCTTCTGAGAGAGGCTCTCCTTCTCGCCATCTTAACCGTCCAAACAAGTAAAGCCTGATTCAGAGTTGTGATTCTTTTTTTTTTAAGTTCTCTGATGTAAAGCATTGTTATGTAGGATGGTTAATTCTCCAGGTAATGTTCGGAGATCTTTTGTGGCATCACCTGAGAAGGAAGACAGATACTACACAACGAGGGGTTCTATGGGTACTGATGAGAGTGGTAAAATTATAAAGGAAACTGTGAAGGAAACCAAGAAGCATGTGTGGCCAAAGTTGTTTATAACTTTGTCAAACAAAGAGAAGGAAGAAGATTTCTTGGCTATGAAAGGGTGTAAGCTTCCTCAAAGACCCAAGAAACGAGCCAAATTGGTTCAGAAGACATTGCTTGTAAGAGTCCCTTTTGTTGTGTTCTTCATTAATCTCTTACGTGGTGATGCAAACAAAATCTCATGGTTATGTAAAATGTTTTACACCCAGCTGGTGAGTCCAGGTACTTGGTTATCAGATCTGTGCAAAGAGAGGTATGAAGTAAGAGAGAAGAAGACTTCAAAAAAGGTACCTAACTCTGTGTGTTTTCACTTTCTTGTGGATGCACAAGATGATTTGATAATCTCTCATGTTTTTAAATGAAGCGACCAAGAGGACTGAAGGCAATGGGGAGCATGGAAAGCGATTCAGAGTGAAAAACAAAGAGAATTTCAGAAACATTCCAGATTTTGTTGAAGGCTAGAAGCGAGGAGAGAACGCACAAGAATCTGTCCTTTTGTTTCTCGTTCATTACTTTTTGAGATTCCTCTCTCTCTTGTTTACAGGTCAAACAAACTATGAGGCACTTTGCTGATGTTTTTGCTTTTGAAGCTAATCTATAAAGTCTTCCTAATCAAAAATCTCCTTTCTCAGCCTTTTTTAATTGTTTAACCATCAGTTGATTCTGCAGTTATTTCATGTATACAGATGGCAATGAAAACTCCAAACACAGATCAAGAAAGAGAGTACATATATTAGAATGGAAACGAAATATGCAAATAGATTAGTGTCTTAATAATACAAAAACACCAACCAAAACTGCAGCAGCTACCACTACAACTACCAATTTACCAACCCCTTACCTAACGAGTCACGAGTCTCCAATTACACTTCTTGTTTTCAAGGACAATGGAGGCTTTGTGAAGACTGAAAGAACAAAAAAGGTGCTTCTTCCCTGGGCCTGGGTGTATGATATCTCACGGGAATTCACATAGTCTGTTCCACCAACAGATTCATGAAGAAATATGTTGTAAGCAGCACGAGTCCATGAGTGTTAAGAATCCTCATTCCAATATAGAACAACTGCGAGTTATGGCTCGATTGGTAGTAACGAAACCCTGGTGTTGTGTTGTTCTTTAGAAACCTACGCCCTGTTAAGTAAACATTGGGGGAGAAAATGAGATACATTTGATCAGAGGGATAGGAGTTGCCTAAGAATAAAAAAAAATGTAAAAAGGTTCTGGTCAAGATATAGCATGAACCTGAGTTAAAGTGATGAAGACATGAATCGGCGTGGAAGGAACTACACATCAATCTTTATGGCAGGTGTCTCTTTGACGAACCAGAGCGATATCACTGCACACTTCCCTTTCGAAACAGGACAAATGGGTCTGCCCCTACTGACAAGACGAATGACTGTAATGATTATCTACCAGACTACCACTAGTTGAGAAGATTAGGAAAAGGCTACACTCCTGGACAGGAAGGTTTCTATCCTACACAGGAAGATTACAATTAATAAACCTAGTCATAACATGTCTAACAACTTCCTTTAAAAAAAAAAACAAGTCTAACAAACTTTGGATTGCTTTCCTGGCTACCTAGAGCGTGTCCAAATGAGTTGGAGAGACTCTGTACACCTAGAGATGTGTGGAGATGATTATGCACTACAAAAAAAAAACAGTGTTTCCTATGGAGGATTTCATTAGAAATTCTTTGAAAATTTGTTGAAAAAGTCATTTTTAACGGAAAAACAGTTGGTTCTATCTTATCAAAAAAATATTGTTAAAATTTCGTCGAGCTATCTCACAAATTTTCGAGTAAATTCTTCCGGATAATTTTTTGACGAAATTCCGACAAATTTAATCCACTTTAAATTTTGTAAACTATTTCTCTTATAGAAAATAAATAAAATATAATAATTAAATTTATTAATTACATTTTTAAAATTATAATCGTTTATAATAAATATTTTATATAAATATAATAAAATTAAATTTGAAAAATGTTTTTATAATACAATTATTTTAAAAACGTTTATAAAATTTTAGAAAACAACATTCAACATTTATAAACTGAAAACGTTTTTATAAACCGTTTTACAATTGAAATTGTTTTCTAAAAATGGAAAAATGATTTATAAATTCTAAAAAAAAAAAAAAACGTTCTATCAATACTATTAAAGCAAAATCCTTCTTAGGATTGTGCCCTGACTTTTTCAATTAATTACAAAAATTACCATCTTTAAAGTATTTTGAAATTAAAGCCAACAAGTATATTTCCACCCAGTTAGAACCGAGAATTTTTATGGCCCAATAACGTTGCAGCATTATTTAAAACGAATCTAATAATAGTAGTTACAATTGGCTGCAACAGATTTTCATTAATTAATGAATACAATATCTTTCCAGTTTTATATGATTTGAGAACAGTAGTAATATAGAAACCTACTAACTTAACGATTTTATTCCAAAGATTATACTGAAAGTTTTCTTAACTTTATCACTCGTATAAATATGAATAAGCTATCGAATTAATAGTTCAAGAGGTCACAAATTATGTGTCATCGAGGTCCATTAAGTTTTTTTAAATCAAGACAAAATTTGGAAGGCCCAACTAAAATTCATAACATTTAGTTTCAGTTCTAAAATTCGACTTATCTATACTCTTATAGCAACCATTTTTTTATAACTCAAAAATTTTGTTTACACAACTTTAAAATTGTATTAAAAATGTTAAAGTAGAAAAAAATTATCACAATATTTTTTATAATTGTAAGATCTATACGTTAACATTCTTTACATAACCAAAAAAATCTATATAAAAATTAAGAAAATTGAAAATATATAAATGTTTCAAAAATTCATCAAACTAATAGACATAAAAAATTATGGAAATATGAAAATTATAAAGAGCTATAGATAAATATTAATTTTATGAAAGCATATACATTTTACAAATATCTTTCGATTAAAAATGAAATTTAAAGAGGAAAATGAAAAACGGCTTATAAAAACGTTTTTATAAATTTTTAAAACATAAAAACGTTTTTATAAATTTTGAAAATATTTTCAAAATCTAGTAAACCTATTAAAAAGTGAAAAAACGTTTTATAAATTTTTAAAACATAAAAACATTTTAGAAATTACAACAACCATAAAAATGTGTTATATAGGAGAAATTCCCTAGGATAGCACTAAAATTTTTTTGTCACAAATATAGCAAACAAGGAATAAATGACAAAATGTTTCATTAAAGGAATTTAGGTTTAAAAGTTTTATAAAATAAAAAATAAATACTAAAAATTTGAAAATAAAAATTTTGAAAATAGTTTCAAAATGCATTTTCGAATTTCAAAAAGAAAATTTGAAAAACAAAATTGAAAAGAAAAACTTATAAAAATAGAATTTGAAAACATATAATTCGAAACTATATAAAATTTATTTTTATTATTTATTTATTTTATTTATTTATTTATTTATTTATTTGTATTTATATATCTAGGGTATAAATGTCTTTTGCCCTCTTAAATGAAATATTTTGGTCATTTTCTTCTCTGTGTGCTTTTTTGTGACAAAAACATAAAAAGATCTATCTAGGAGAATTACCCTTTATAAAATCAGAAAACGTTTTAAAACAACAAAAAAATAATAAAAAATTCAAAAATATAAAACAAGTTTTCAAATCCTAAATCTAACATGTAAAATCCAAAAACTAACAATTTTAACACAAATCTAACATATTAAATCCTAAATCAACCAACCTAACTCATTTCTAATATTCTAATCCCTAAAATTTATAAATTCTAATAACCAAAAACCTATGCAAACTAATATACATAAAAAAACTCGATAAATTAATAAACACGCTAAATTAATAAATTTTTGGTCCCGACTTGTGCCTCTCCAAAATATGACACAAATCGATAAAATAATAAGATGATAATCTTTTAGAAATCATATAGTCCCTCTAAAATCAGAAATTTATAATTTATATTTATAAATTTTATATAAGTACAAACAAAACATTGTATTATTTGTTTCATATTAAGTTTTTTTTTTCACAATGAAGTTCACCTCTATTTTTTTCTTAACATTTCATTATATTTTGATAATATTCTGTAAAATTATATCTAAAACTACAGATAAATTCTATGAAATATATTTGTATACAAAAAGTATAACAAAAAAAATACAAAAGTCAAATGTCTAAAATTTAATTAATATATATATAAATATATATATATATATATATGAAAAATCAATTCTTTTCTTATTTTATGAAGAACAATATTCTAAAATAGAAAATCTAAAAAGCAAACTTTTGTAAATTAATAACTTTATAAATTAATAAATTTCATATTTATAATATTATTAGTTTCTAGAATTTTTATTTTATATGATTATTGAGATGATTATAGATGACTAACATGATTTTAGGGGAGGTTTGGGGAAACGTTTGTGGTTATTCTTGAGTTGAGAGAGAGAATAGATAGAGTTTAGAGAAAGAGAGTGTTGAAATGAAAAAGAATAAAGAATTTCAGTTTCTATGTTAAAAAATTCTGATTGATCAAATCTGTCAAGATTCTTTCGATATTTTTTTAATTTGTTGCTCCATGAGAAATTAGTCGGTTTTTTCCAGCAAATTTCAATTTCCGACGAATATACCTTTATTTAATGAACAAGTTGACAATTTTCGATGTATGAATATATCTATTCGTCTGAAATTTTCAACGAATTTCTTATGGAAAATATATTCTCTGATTTGTAATTAACCAGAAAAAAAAAATTTCGTCAGAATTTTCTAACGATTTTTTTACGAAGTGTGGATTGAAGTTTTGGAACATAGCAAAAATAGACCGACAATATCCGTTGATAATAATACACTGATGATTTTTAGAGGTTTATAATCTTCAAAATATTTGAAAACATTTGAAACACACAAAATTTAAGATTGTAAAATGAATCACTGTAAAGTGTTTGCTTAAGGATGAGTCAATGCATCCATCACGAGAATGTATAGTTTTAAAATAATTGAACAATTGTTAATCTACATTATATTTATCACTTAATATAATTTCATGGTGATCTTGTAGGTATCCGATTTAGTATTTATTTTGAATATTTCATATCTGAAACTTAAATTTGTTGGAAATTCGTGATGAAATTCCTATAAAAATTTACAATATATCAGTAATTTCTAATGAATTTCTAAAGAATTTCTAACGAAAATATAATCTCAAATCGATACCCTAGATTGTTTTATATTTTTAGGAATCATCAGTATTTCGTCGATTATATCTGACAAAAATTTATTCATCGGAAATTCCTAAAATATTTTTAACGGAATATCAACAAATGGTAAAAGTTCATATTTTTGAAAATTCATCAGAAATTTCTGATGAATATTTTTTCTTCCGAAATTACCATTTTTCTCATCTTCATGGAAAAACTGTAGAGACATGTGACATTTTTCCCTCTTGCTTATTCTTTTTATTTTTCCCGGTGAATCACATGAATTAATGCAAAGATGAGACTTTTGAATCCCGTTTTGACTTGTTACAATCTTTTTTTTTTTGTAAACTGGCATTCATAATGATTAATAAAGGAAAAAGAAAAAATACAAGCCAAGAGGCTTTAGTGAGGTTGGAGCTTTAACCCAGCATAAAGTTAGAAACACATATCAGTGGAATTGATTTGGCCCAATAAAAGACTTGGCCCAAATAGAAAAAAGAAAGTTAATCGTTCTGGAAGATAGTAGAGATGACTTTGTTTCCTCCGCTACAAGTTACGAGTGGAGAAGCCAAAGTTGCATCATTGCAGAGGAAGTTCGAGGATTTTTCTGGCGGAATGACTGCAGGCGGTTACGAAGTTGCTTATCAATAGAGGAGATGATGGACTCTGGCGGCTTGAAGAGCTGGTTATGAAGTCTGCTTTTCCGCTCACTCCAGATCCAGTAGATGGAGGCCTAAGTTGCGAGAAGTACAAGGCGTTGAGAGTCTCTATTGCGTCGAGATGATCGGAGCTGCTGGATGATGGCGTCCCAAGAGTAGTTGATTTGGAGGTCACACCTGCCTGCAATGAATCTAAAAAGTGTGGCACTGAAAGGACACTCAAAATAGAGGTGGTTCCGAGTGTCAGGGTTAGTGTTGCATAACAAACATCCTGCATCAACAGTTAGTCCCCAACTAATCAGTCGATCCCTTGTAGGGCAGCGATCCAGGAGAACCAGCCATGTCAGGAAACTGTGTCGAGGGATGTCATAGGAGAACCAAACGATCTTCGCCCAAGGGACCACTGGCTTTGGACCTTTAAGATAAGTGTAGACCTCACCTGTTGTGTATTTAGTTTTTGCTTTCCCTTCTATAACCCACTCATAGACATCATCCTGTTCCAACAGCGTGAGTGTTGTTAGGTGGACTTGCAAAGCTAGCTGGTTATCGGTTCTGGCCGAAGGAAGGAGCCAACGACCATTTCTGAAAAGTGATGCAACTGGTGCTGTCTTCGGGATTCCCAGTCTAGAGCCAGCAGCATTTAGAAACGTGTAGAGTTGGCCAAAAGGAGTCCAGTTATCAAACCAAAAGTGTGTATCTCGTCCATTTTCAAGTCGTTTCCAAAGAATAGGGTAAATTTTCTCTCTCGCCTTGATCATCCTGTTAACTAGCCAAGAGAAGTTGCTGCTTGTTTTGATTGACCAGTAGTTGCTTATGTCTCCTTTTAATATCACCTCTTTGAACCAACAAACCCACAGAGTTGGGGCGGAAGAACAGCAACCAAACTAGTTTCAAAATGCAAGCCAGGTTCCAGCAGTGAAGATCTTTAATTCCAAGCCCGCCTTGTTCTTTGGTGAGAGTCACCGTCTCCCAACTTACTCTTGCAGATTGATGACCCTCACTTTTTCCATTCCATCGGAAGAGACCACAAAGGGAGTTAATTCTGTTGATACAGGATTTAGGCAAAATGAAGCTCGAACACCAGAAGGTAGAGACACCTGAAATAACTGTTTTAATGAGTAACAATCTCCCCGCAAAGGAGAGAGCTTTTGCAGACCAAGAAGAAAATCTTTGCTTGATTTGCTGAATTAAGGTTTCACAGTTTTGCAGGTTTAACTTCTTCGTGGTTAGAGGGACTCCTAAGTAGCGCATTGGGAGACTGCTGCAGGGCATGCCTGTCGAAACTTGAATTGCCGAGATCTCCTGTTCCGAGAGACCCGAAGCAAAGAAGCTCGATTTCTGCAGACTGACCGCCAGACCTGAGCGTTTTTCAAAATCATGGAGGAGCTGGAGTACTCGCTGCACAGAATCAATGGACCCGTCGATGAAGATCAGAAGGTCGTCGGCGAACGAGAGATGAGTGAGCCTTGTCTTATGGCACTGGTGATGGTAAGAAAGTGATCCTGATCTTGCTTCTTTATCCAGCATAAGTGATAGGTAGTTCATTGCTATAACAAAATAGATAGGGAGAGAGAGGATCTCCCTGCCTTAATCCTCTCTTCCCCTTAAAAAATCCATTGACAGTTCCATTATAGCCTACCATGAATGATGTTGTGCAGATACAGGCTTTGAGAAGACGGATGAACGGAGCAGGAAGTTCAAGACTCTCAAGAGCCGAAAAAAGAAAATCCCAAGAAAGTGTGTCAAATGCTTTCGCAATGTCCACTTTAATGGTAACTTTTTTCGAACCCTTGTTTCTATGGTAACCATTCACTAACTCACTAGCCAGCACCGTATTTTCTACTAGCAGTCTCCCTTCAAGAAATGATGTCTGATTAGGTAATATTAGGTCTTGGAGAATAGGCTTTAATCTTCGCACTAGTAACCTTGATATCACCTTGTAGATAGTGTTCAAGCATGAGATGGGTCTGTACTCTGTTATCCGAGAAGCTCCAGTGAATTTGGGGACCAATGAGAGTATGGTTGAATTCGTCGTTTTTGGCAAGAACCCTGAGTTGAAGAACCCCTGGATTGCATTGATACACTCACTCCCAAGAACCGACCATGATGCCTTGTAGAAAGCTGAGGTAAGACTGTCAGGACCTGGCGCTTTGTTTGGATTTAGTGAGAACATGAGTTTAGTTATCTCTTCCATTGATGGCATCAGTAAGATTTTTTCTGTTTGTTGCAGACTGCATCTGAAGAGAGTAAGACCATGGAACCAATCCGCCGAAGAGGGAGTTGTTATTGGCAAGTGGCCTGGCCCAAGGACAGCTCTGAAATGACTTATAGCGTGGATACTCATCTCCAAGGGGTCAGTGAGAACCGCTCCAGTGATAAGCAGGAACGAGCGGATCGCATTGTAACTTGCTCTAGCCTGACAGACATGATGAAAGTATGTTGTATTTAGGTCCCCTTCACGAAGCCAGTTTATTCTCGATTTCTGCCTGAAAAAACACTCCTCTATCTGTCTCAGGTAATGCCACCTCTGATTTAAAGCAAGCTCCTCAGCAAAAGAGACCGGAGTAGGATCATTAAGAGCATGTACCTGCGCACGTTGTAACAAACAGTAAGTCTCTTTCATTCTCTCTTGAATATTAGAATAATTTTCTCTGTTTAGATTTTTTAAACTTCTCTTTATGCATTTCAGCTTCCAACACAGCGACGTTAAGTTGGCAGACACGCTTCCGGCCTGAAACCATGCATCAGTAACCACCTCCAAGAAACTCGGGTGTTTGGTTAAGTAGTTTGGGAATTTGAAGGGTTGGGTTCCAGCACGGGGAAATTGGAATGCTAGGTCAATAAGGCATGGGGCATGGTCAGAGGGTGCAAGAGGAAAAAAGGTAGCGAAGCATGAGGGTAAGCGTTCAGGACCTCACTAGTTATCAGGCAGCGATCAAGCTTTTTTGCAATAGGGGTTGCATCACGCTTGTTAGTCCATGTGTGTACAGGTCCTTGAAATCTCAGATCAAAGACGCCCATCTGGTGCAAACAGTCCCTGAACTCAAACATTTGGGAGGAGTGTGTGTTGTGGCAGAAAGAAGAGTGCTCATGAGGGAAGAGGATCTGATTAAAATCACCACCAATTATCCATGCTTTAGAGTCAAGCTCAAGAGTAACCTGAAGATTCAGCAACTCCACCCAAAGGTCTGTTCTATCTTCACTCTGATTAGAAGCATAGATAGCTGAGTAGTAGATAAGAGACTGGTTAGGTAGGATTACTTCGCAAGTAACCATTTGCCTTGATTGAGAGAGGACCCGAACTTTAACAGGGTCTTTCCATACTAGAACAATCCTTCCATCTTCACGCAAAATGCCAAACATGTCCGCATATTTTTTGTTGCTTCACGCTAAAAGTCATGCACTTTCTGATCATACATTTTATCTTTTAAAGTTCACATAAATACTATTTTTAAAAATAACCATAACGAAATCAAGATATTTTTTTTTAAATCAAGATTATTACTGACAAAACTTAAAATATAGAAAATTAAAAGAGGCAATTATGGCTGGACAAACAATCCTTCGTTGGGACAACTGTGATCCGGCTTGGACAAGTTGTCTCTTCTAAATTTATTGGACAATGATATTACTTAGGAAATCTATATCCAAATTGTATAAGATATACGCATATTTAAATTTAGCCTAATCATGTGGGTTAGCAAGGTTGCATAAACAGATCGAGATATCAATAATACGCAAGTTGCTTTGCTATTTACAAGATATAGATTTTGCCGTATGGATTTATCGAACTTTTGGACAGTGTACACGTGTGTTTAAACAGTAAACAACTAAACAACTGTATATATATCTGTAGATGAAATTAATTGATTACACATGTCAATACTCAAATCCAGAAGATTTCTGTCTTCATGTACGGAACATACAAATATTTTATATTTGGGACATTTGTTACAATAACCTTAAAAATATATAAAATAGCTAAAATAACTCATATAGATTTTTCAAAATTTTCTGAAGACACTTTTACTATATTACCCTTAAATACATAATTTATTTTCTTGATTCTACCATATAAAATTTAAAAAATTATTTCCTTAACTAAATATATAAAAAATTCGAAATTTAATTAAATGAAAATAATGCTAGTGATGGATATAGCATTAAAAACAACATTGATTGCTTTTTCATAAAAGGAAAACATATCTGTCAAAAAGAAAAATAATTTTTTTTGAAAAATCACCATTGTTACACCTTTATATTTCTAAAACATCTTTTTAAGCTAAAACAAATTTTTCATCAAAGCAAAATTCTAGACCTCAACGTGAGGTTAGTCAAATTCTATGGCCATTATAATATCATTCATCGATCACTGTTGTATGTTCTGTTTCCAATATTGCCAATTTTTTTTGTAGAATTATTTACTTTTTAGGAACATACAAAAGGATTTCCAGGATTGAACATCTATAAAGATCAAGGTAACATGTGTTAACTTTTTTTGACATCTCATGTGTAAAATTTATATATGTAGAAGACGAATAGAATATAAAGCCTGCCAAATTTTGGTAGACTAGAAACTTCGAACTACTAGGCGTCAAAAGTAGACTAGAAATCGATAGACTTGTATTTTGTCTGCGATTATTCACTGGATTAGATGATAGACATGAATATCAATCGGCAGACAGAAATTTTAAACTTGTAGACTAGTTTGTTGTCTGCTTATAGTTGGTAGATTAGCATAAAGTCTACAGAGGTATAACAAATTTTACATGTGAATTTGGTAGATTTGTGTGATGGCTACATAGTGTCTACATGATTTTATAGACATGAAATTTGAAACTTATAGACTAGTTTGTTGTCTGCTTATAGTTGGTAGATTAGCATAAAGTCTACAGAGGTATAGCAAACTTTACATGTGAATTTGGTAGACTTGTGTGGTGGCTACATAGTGTCTACATGATTTTACAGACATGAAATTTGAAACTTATAGACTAGTTTGTTATCTGATTATAGTCGGTAGATTAGCATAAAGTCTACATGTGTATAGCAGAATTTATGTGTTAATTTGGTAGACTTACGTAATGACTACATGTTTCTACAGACATGACATTCATAATTTGTAGATTAGTTCGTTGCCTACTGATGCTCGACATACTAGAGTACTGTCTGATTGACTGGTATGTTGTATGCTAATAATCGGTGGGTTAACATTAAGTCTACACGCATATAACAGACTTAACATGTTAATTTTGTAGACCTGTATTTTTTCCTTGAAGTATTAATAGACTTGCTTGATGTCTACATCTTTTTGTAGACTAGAATATCAATCGGCATATTTATATTATATCTACATATTTTAGTAGAGTAGATATCAATAGGCAGATTTATATTATTACATACTATTTGTAGACTAGTTAATATTCTATATACATTTATTTTGCAGGTACGTAGTTGATGAAATGAGTAGCAATTTAAATAAAACTTGTGAATATGAAGAAAAAAATGGTACCCTTGATGGAGGTAGCGATGATACAGAAAAAATGGTAGATTAGTGATATATCAATTTACCTTATTAGCAAGATTACTTATAAATAAAATTGATTTTAATAAATTAAATTAGGAAGGCAAATAATTACTCATATAACTAATTCTTTTTCGTAACAATGAAATGAAAATAAGTTTTAAAGGATAGTTTTGGAATTTATTAAACTAATTATCCACTAATTAATGATTTTAAGGTTATGTGAGTAATAACAAATCTGTTGGGTTACACTAGTTATTTCTTATAAATTCTAGGTTAGTCTGGATAATTTTCTCTTTATATTTCTTTAGAGAATAATTTCCGCTGACACCAAAATCATCATACTTGTAACCCGCAAGAGTTCCTGTTTATCAAGACTTACCGTCCGATCTGAGAAACCTTGGTTAGTGGATTCATGAATACAACAAATGTACAATCTAAGAAGTGTCTGAAACGACCAGCTTCATGGTCTTATTAGGAAATAAGAATCAACACTAGGTGTTAAAAGTAAACATTTGTTATCTTTAAACGTCTTACAACACAAAATCAATCTGTTTACATATCACAGAATCAGCATGAAAAGAACATAACCATTGCTCAAATAACAAAATCAATCTGAAACATATCACATATGGATATGAAAATTAAAAAGTTTCTAGACAAGACTGTAAGGAACATGCTTATTTATATATAAGAAGTTGGAGATGACTTGAAGGAAGCACTAATCACTTAGTTCGCAACACTGCCCCAAATGAGTCATAGGAATATCGTTTCTTTTGTCTAGACTCTGTTATCCATTTAAAAAAAAAAATTCAATACTATTAAATTAGATATATAAAATATTTAATTGAATAAATTTTATATTCATTCAAAAAAACTTTTATTCAGAAAACAAGGGCTTCATCACCTAATCAATCAGCTCAGAAAAGCTACGTGAAGGATCAAAAGTCAATCAAACAAAGAAGAAGATCGACGATCATCAGAAAGTAGATATGGGTTCGTAGGTGTATGAGTTGATGGAATCAGAAGGAGGGATATACATAAAACTCCATAAACAGAAAACTAAACGACTCAACTGATACAACGCCATGTCCACAAGCTCCCGTGTGTTGATCCTCTGCGACGATGGAACCCTCCATATCAGCTGCCACGTGTCGATGGAGACGTCGGCTACAGCGACAATCACCCCACTGTTGAAAACCATAACCAAAAGACTCTTTCTCTCTCTCTCTGTCGTTGGTTTGACTTTCGTCTTGGAACGTTTCGTGCGTCTCTATTTAAGTATTTGAATGTTCTTTTTGCATGTTGAGCTCCTTTTTTTAACCAGAAATAAATGTTTTGTTATTTCATTTTGAACCCGAAGTTTTCATCTTTTACGGAAGTCATCCAAAAGTTGGAATCTTTGACAAAAGAACCTTTTGATTTTACTGTTCTATACTCAGCCCACTACTCGCCTTCTATTATATTTAGCACCCGGGACACAAAGATAGACGCACTGAAGCAGATCAAATGGTCACATGAAGAGCAAAGAAGAAGAAGTTGTCAAAAATAAAAAGAGCGAAGAAGATATGGTGGTACATTAGTAACAATGTTCGCTATATCATAGATATAGAACCGAAAATCGTGGATATGTGGAAAATAGACACGTTTCTGGGATAAAAAGTATGTGACTAATTGTGGCTAGAAAAAATCGTGGTTAATGGTGATTATTTCGTTACGGTTTTGCCATGACCATTTCATGGCTAAATTGGCCACATTTTTTGTTACGGTATAGTCACGATTTTTTGTAATTATTATCTAATTATTTTTAAAATATATATATTTCAACTATATTTGATTTGATTTTGGTATAGCCACTAATTAGTCACGATTTTATGTGACTAATTTGATTTTTTACTATTAATTTTAATTTTTATATAGTGTTATAATCTTATATCATGCTGAAATTGGATTGTATAATTTTATCATTTAGTTTAAAGTGAGTGTTATAAATTTTGAATTGTTGGATATTAGTATATTATACTAATTATATTTTTTAGTTTATAGTTTAATATTTATTATATACGGTTTGTAGTATAAGTAGGTTTTGTAGTTTAAATTTAAAAACTAGGGTTAAATTTTTTGAAATATTAAATTTATATTTTATGTTTAAGATTTGGATTTAAGTTTGAAAATATTATAGTAGGAGTTTGGATTTAGGATATAGATTTTGAGGTATGTAGTTTCGGGTTTAGACTTAAATTTTAGAATTGAGTTTAAATAAAATCAAATTAAAATTTAGATTTCATATTTGAGTTTAAAGTCTAAAAGTATGTATTTTGAAACTGAATTTAGTATTTAGTATATATAATTTAATTTAAAGTTTAGGGTATAGAAAAATTAGCATAGCCATGAAAATAACAGGGCAAAGTACTGGCTATTATAATCACGATTTAGTCACAACTTTTGAACCATGACTACTTTAACCACAGTTTATTCACACTTTATAAAATTTGGCGTTTATAACTACTACAGTTCAGCCATCATTTATAAACTATGGTCACAATGGCCACAATTCAGCTACAATTTATAATATATGACTATAATGACCACAATTAGTCATGATTTCTAAAGTATATCGTCACTATTTTTAATTTGTGGCTAAAACGTAACTAAAGTGTAACTTTTCAATTTTAGCTATAACTTTTTCATGGTTAATCCGTGGTTATAACAAATATTTCTACTAGTGGTAACAACTCAACATTTAAGGAAACTAAATTATAGTTAGCTATGAATAACCATGTCATCGAGGAAGAAAGAAGCAAAACTCAGTTAATTAAGATCAAAAGTTCAACACAACGGAAGTAAGTAGGAGAGCATACCTGTCAAAAGTTCAACATAAATAATTCGTAATTCGTTTCTATTCGAACGAAAAAATTCGAATATTTATAGTTTTACGAAGCAAAAAATATATTAATATATGTAGTATACAATATCCGTAAGAATCGAAGCAAATCATAAATATTAATATTTTTATGAATGGATATTCGATCTAATCCGTTATATATATAGATATATAAAAAAATTATATATAACTTATATAAATGTTCTATTCTGTAATAAAATATTATTATTTTGGTTTTTTGGATTTTTATTTATTTTAATTTTCATTTTATTTGTATGTATGGAATCAGATATCTGTTAAAAATCTTTTTAGAAAATAGATATTCGGGACACTATATATCCGAGTGGCTACAGATCAAATTGAATCGGATAATTGATTATTTGGATGAAACGGATAGAATCACGAAACCTACAAAAATCTGGATATTTAATCCTTGCCCACCCCTACCATGCATATATTCATAAGTTCAACAACTGCTTGAAATAAGGCAAGGCACAATAACTTTGCACTGATTTACAACTATGTCATAACAGTGCAGATTTGATAATCTGAGATAAAAGTAACATGAATAGCTGCCCTCGGGATGTAATCTCCTAAGCCTCAGGTGAGTTCATCATCCTCTGTTAGAGCCAGATTTCACTCCGCTTCAGATCCGATTCGAAAATTCGACCCAATGTCATCAAAGCCTAGAAAAAGAAAGCATGCTCACGAAGATTAAAGGCACATGCAAAGTTGAAAGGGTTTTCCATACGGATCTAACACAGTCAAACCATAACTGAATGGAAGTCAAGACATTAAACACGATCATTAAGAGCCCCGGCTCTCTAAATATCATGCGGTTGTTATGATCCGCCACTCAAGACCTACAAAAAAGAAGAAGAGAAACAAGAAGAAAAGGGGAAAAAGATTTATTCACTAGTTAACTTTACTTTCAAGACTTCTATAAATTCTTGTTTTGAGATACTTATGTATCCACAACTATATTCTACTTAGAATATCAATAAAACACATGTTGTTTTAGTTTATATTGCTAGTGATATCATCAAATTTTCCAGCTATATTAATTCCAAGTGTCACATTTAGTCTCTTCTCCACCTCGAGACTCGTCTATATTGTGAGAAAATAAAAAGTAGTAGATGTTTAGTTTCTGGAGAATGAAGAACATGAAGAACAAGAGAGAGAGATTTAAATGTAAGAGAAAGAGAAGGAGAGAAAATAATTTTCTTTAGATCTAAAAAGTATCATTACAATTGATTTTTAAAAGAAAGAAACAGAATAGAACATGCTTACTCTAGAAGCCAAACACCCTTGGCTTACTATGAAAGATACAATAAAAATATATGTCTATTTTTACTGTAGCACGCGGGTACTGTTCATTCTTCTTCATCTCAACACTCCTCCTCAAGCTTGACTTTGGAACCTAGTCAAGCTTGGACTCATGAAGAATTTCCCTCGTTAAAACCTTAATATGCAAAACCCAATGGGACAAAAACACATCAAGGAAAAAGAGTAGAAGTCTCCATGATAGGACAGTCAGTGAGATGTGAGATCTATGAGTCCAAGCTTTGAATGGATGAACTCACAGACTTTAGTGCTTGCTGCCTTTGTGAAAATGTCAGCTAGCTGGTCTTCACTTCTGGTGTAGCAAGGTAGGATGATTTGTTGCTCCACTGCTTGTCTCACTTTGTGACAGTCTACTTCAATATGCTTTGTCCTCTCATGGAACACAGAATTTGATGCTATGTGTATGGCCGCCTGGTTATCACAGTGCATGGTGATAGGAGTTGTAGTCTCTATACCCAAGTCTCTTAGCAGGTTCCTGATCCAAATAAGCTCACTAGTAAGCTTTGCTCTATACTCTGCCTCAGCACTTGAGCATGGTACAATCTTTTGCTTCTTGCTCTTCCAAGTGACTAAGTTGCCTCCAATAAAGGTGCAATACCTAGTAGTTGATCTTCTATCAATCCTATCTCCTGCCCAATCTGCATCACAATATCCAGTGATCTCAGTGCTTTCATTGCATCCCATCCAAACTCCTTGGCCTGGTGTTTGTCTTAGGTACCTCAAGATCCTTTCAACCATATTCCAGTGATGTATCTTGGGTTTTTGCATGTGCTGACTAACTTGATTGACTGCAAAACCCACATCTGGTCTGGTTATGGTGAGGTAGATCAACTTCCCAACCATTCTCCTGTAGTGTTTGACATCTCCATAGGGTTTGTCTTCAAACTCCCCCTCACGAAACACTTTATAGCCATCTTCAAGTGGAGTCTTTGCTACTCTTGCTCCAAGATCACCTGCCTCACTCAACAAATCAAGTGTGTATTTCCTTTGGGATAAAAACAGCCCTTCTTTGGATCGGCACATCTCAATCCCTAAGAAGTACTTTAATTCTCCCAAGTCCTTGATATCAAAAGATGTCTTAAGGAAATCTTTAGTCAAGATGATACCTTCCTTGTCACTGCCAGTGATGATAATATCATTCACATAGATCAGTATCACCACAATTCCTTGCTTGCTTGTGAGAGTGAAGAGAGTATGATCAGCTTCTGATTTTACAAACCCTCTTCCATTGAGAGTTGTACTCAGTTTATGATACCAAGCTCTTGGTGACTGTTTTAATCCATAGATTGCTTTCTTCAATCTTAGGACATTCCCTGGCTTGACCATATCTTCCATACCCGGAGGTGGCCTCATGTAAACCTCATCCTCCAGCTCTCCTTGAAGAAAAGCATTTTTGACATCCATCTGCCATAAATCCCATTCCAGGCTTACTGCCAAGGAGAGTAGAATCCTTATAGTATGGAGTTTAACTACTGGTGCAAAGGTATCCAGATAGTCTTCTCCATATACTTGAGTGTATCCTCTTGCAACCAGTCTTGTCTTCTTTCTTTCTGGTTTTCCATTAGCAAGATACTTGATGGTGAAGACCAGGCGGCTTGTAACAGCTTTCTTTCCTTTGGAAAGCTTAGTTTCATACCAAGTATCATTTTTGATCATGGCACCAAATTCGTCTCCAACTGATTCTCTCCACTCTTCATGTTCCATGACTTCTTCATAAGTCTTTGGAACATACTCTTGATCCAGATTACCGATGAAGACTACATGTTCTTGAGGATAACTCGCAAATGACCCGGTTGTTTGGATAGGATGAGCCACTGCATTTCTGTTGAAGTACACTCTAGTGTCGAACCACTTAGATGGTTTCTTCTCTCTTGTACTCCTTCTCAATGGTTGAATATGTTGCTCTTCTACCACTGCCTCTTCCTGTCCTTGATCTCCATTCAGCTGATCTTCACTTGGCTGATCAGATTCAGTTCCATATTGATCATGTGTGCTTGCTGAATCATTTCCTCCTTGCGGCTGTGATTCAGTTTCATTGCCCCCCTCAGGATCAGGATGGACTGTTTCAACAACTGGTGTTGTTTCTTCATTGTTTCCAGCAGCTGGTGGTGAGGGAGAAGTCCTTGGCACCTCACTGCTCCAAGGCTGACTGATGCCTAGACTCTCCAGAATGATTCTCAAGTTGTTTGCCTTATCTGAAGGTCCTTGTGAGAGATCTTGAAGGCTTTCCCAACTCTTCTCCTCATAGTACCCCTTAGATTCCACAAACTTAACATCCCTTGAAATTAAAACCCTTCTTGATACTGGATCATAGCCCTTATACCCTTTTTGTGTTGGAGAATAGCCAATGAACATAGCTTTTGAGCTTTTAGCATCAAGCTTATTCCTCTGATGTCCTGGTATCAACACAAAGCAGAGACAACCAAACACGTGCAAGTGGTCCAAAGGTGGCTTAGTCTGGTTAAGAACCTCAAATGGAGACATGTCGTTAAGGACTTTAGCTGGAGTCCTATTGATCAGATAGCTAGCACACACCACAGCATTACTCCAAAACCTTTTTGGAACATTGGTGTTAAACATCATTGATCTTGCTACTTCCATTAAGTGCATGTTCTTCCTTTCAGCAACTCCATTCTGTTGAGGAGTGTAAGGACAGCTTGTCTGGTGAATAATTCCATGTTGAGCAAGGTGTTGCTTAAATGTCAGACTTGTGTACTCTCCACCATTGTCTGACCTGAGAATTTTCACCTTGGCATTAAAGTGAGTGGAGACATGGGCCTGAAAATTCTTGAAGGCCTCTAACACCCTGTCTTTAGACGGAATCAGTGTCACTCAAGTGTATTTCGACTTCTCATCAATGAAGGTGACAAAGTATTTGTGATTCTCCCTCGATACACATGGAGCAGTCCATACATCAGAGTGAACCAGGTCAAAACATTTCTCATAGATGGTGCCAGACTTCGGAAATACAGTCCTACAATGCTTCCCCAATATACAAGCATCACAATCATCATTCATGAACATCACACCAGGGAGCATCAAATTTAAGGCTCTAGTATGGGGATGTCCCAGTCTAGCATGCCATATGGTGCTCTCAATCCCAATAGATGTACTGGCCAGACACTGAGAAGGAGAACCAACGGGAGATGTTGCGGACACCTCTTTCTTCTTAAGATGATAGAGTTCATTGTGAGTGTGCCCTTTTCCAATCACCTGGCCTGTCTTTAAGTCTTGAAATTCAACTTCATCTGGTCTGAAGACAACCTGACAGCTAAGATCAACAGTAGCCTTCCTCACATATAACAGATTAGATGTAAACTGAGGCATATACAAAGCAGTTGATTCCCTATCAAACAACCTAAGGTTCCCTATCCCTTCTATCTTAACCTTATCACCATTTTCTATACAAACATTCCCAGAGGCAGGCTGGACATCACTAATCAAGTTCCTATCACTAATCATATGATGGCTTGCTCCTGAATCTATAATGATAGGTTTAGAGTCAAGAGAGTGTGTACCAGCCTTCTTGGATGATATAAAGGCTTCGATAAAGGAATGAAGGTCACTCATGGTCGCTGGACCATCGGTGTTGGCTGCACTGGAATTACCACTGAAAGATGAATACATGGTTCTTCCTTGAATCGCTGGATGCTCAAACTCCTTAAACTTAAATATATTTGACTGGCTTCTTAGGGAACAAACATCCTCTAAATCTGGAATTTTCCTTTCTCTAAGGAAATAATTTATCAGATTTTCATTTCTCCAAACACCCTTGGCTTACTATGAAAGATACAATAAAAATATATTTATGTTTTTATTGTAGCACGTGGTTACTGTCCATTCTTCTTCGTCTCAACATATATGTATAGTATGTGATAATATCTTTAGGACTAGGGTTTTAGGGTAGCTGTCCAGATTATCATTAATTTGGTTTAGGCCGAGATAAAGCCAATATTTAAGAGAACTTTAAAAGTTAGGGTTTTCTATATATATATTTTGGATATTGTCTGAAAAGAGGTAACTATAGAGATTGTTATTGCGTGAGATCGATGGGTTTTTCATTCCATCTGACGGTGAACCAACGGCAGAAAAAGAGGAGAAGAATACGACCGGACACCGGAGATTCCTATAGAAGTGGTGATGGATGAGATCCTGGCAAGACTGCCTGCAAAATCACTCATGAGACTCAAGTGTGTCTCAAAGCTTTGGTCATCTTTCATCAGCTCAAGTTATTTTAGCAACTGCTTTGTTATGGTCCCATCGCCCCGGCCTCGTCTTTACATGTTTTTAGCTGATCTTAACAAAAGCCCCCGTGAAGATGTAATCCTATAATTGGCTCCGGACGCTAGTACTAATTATACTTCCTTTGTTGTTGACCACGATCTGACCATCACCGGGAAGGGAGCCTACATCTCGCAAAACCTTGGTGGCCTCATGTGCTATACCAATTGGAAAAAGCTATGCATCTATAACCCTGCCACAAGACAATTGGTCATATATTCCCCTTCATCAAATCCAATGTCATACCCCGAGGACAAGTTGAGAAAATTTCTTCTTCTATTTTGGACATGACCCTGTTAAAAACCAGTACAAAGCAATATGCTCCAGCTCCAAACAAAAACACAATGCCAGAGCATTGGGTCTTTGTTCTGAAAGCACCAGATGCTGGAGGAGGAGCTTCCTGGAAGCAGGTGGCTCCAACACCAACCGGCTTACGTCCTCACATACCCGACATCCGAGGAGGCCTGTGTACCAATGGGGTTATATATTAGGATTGATCATGCATACAATTATGTGCTTGTAAGTTTTCACGTCAGATCCGAAGAGTTCAAAATGATCCACGAAGATGATGAGATGCCTTGCAGGTATGAGTATGCGACTCTTATAGAGTATGATGGAAAAGTAACTCTTCTTGACCATACCAATCTTAGAGACAGAGGTATGCCGAATTTGTGGCATGTGGGAGATGCTAGGAACAAAAAATGGTCGAGGAAGACTCTGGTTTTGCAGCCTTCTCAGCTGCATCTGGTCAGTAACATTAGAGTCCGGGTCAAAGGTACAACTCAAAATGGCAAGATTTTCTTGATACGGCTGGTGTTTCCCTGTCACGTTCTTTGTTAAGATCTGCAACGAAATGATATGAGAAAGTACGAAATCAAAGGTGTACCGGACCACTGGTTTGCAGTGGACAAGGAGGACATATGTTTTGACTTTATGTTAATGGATCAGAGTGAGAGCGTCATGCACTTGGAGACTTGAAGTTGAATTCATCATTCCTTTCTACCTCTAATACATACATGTTTTTGTGTGTTTAATTTGAGTCTTTTGACTAAGAACAGTTGTTAACTATTGTTTTTATATGATATTTTAATAGTTACTCGTGTTTCTTGTATCATTTAAACATCGTTCTTTCTCTCTCCTGATATAATTAAGCCATTTCCATCAATGTTTATGTAATAAGGTTTGGAATACCTTGGATTGGTTCTTCTCATCAGGGGATATTAACAAGAAGATGGCTTCTGTTAAATGTTTGGGATTTTATTTGAGACTTTTAACAGGTTTTAAATTTCTTCTTTGGCTAATCACTGTGGTGGCTTTGAATGAGTATTTTTTTTCTTGCCCTAGTATTGTTCTAAAAGATTGATTTGATGATGTGCAAAGACTAGAGTTCTAGGCTTTAGAAAAACATATTCTTTCTTCATAAGTATGATCTCTTTTGATGGAGAAACATCTTACTGAAGTATCAAATTGCCAATACATATAAGTAGTAGGTATGGGCATTCGGGGTACTTGTTGGAGTTGGGTCGAGTATTTCGGATTTTGATTCTAATTTGTATTTACATTCTAGATCATATTGTAGTAAATTTGTAAGTATGGATCGGTTCAGAAATAGCACTTTGTATTCTAAAACCCATAAAGCAATCATTTATTATTTGGATTCTAGTTTTATCGGTTTTTCTATGCCCAAATTTTAGAATCAAAAACATAAAATATATACATAATTATATATAATTGGATATTTAAAATACTTATTTAAATTTAAAATAATTATTTTTAGATATTTATCAAAATAAATATGTAGTTAATTATTTGAAGTATATATTTATATTTCAAATATTTATTTTACATTTTAATTTGAACAGTCGAATCGATTTTGAATAATTTTTGGGTTTTCGGTTTTTCAGATTACCTATTTAGGTTCTGTTAATAATATTTTAGGTTTGGATATGTTTTGTAACACCTTATAAAGACTCACTCGACTATTTCTTATATTTCAGACCGGATACGGATCAGGTTTTCTGGTTCAGGTTAGGTTTGTATTCCAGATTATAGAATGTATGCCCCAGCCTGCATATAAGTATCTCTCGGGTCAGTAAGTCTATGGAAGTTTTTTCTATCACCATACAAAGTGATGAGATCTGAAAGAGACATTAACTAGCTTTCTATCTATCGAAAGACATTAAAGTCAGTGAGTCTATTCTGTTCTTGACGAGTATCATCGGCTCTAGAACGATTGTTTTACAGACCAGGACGACTGTTCTTCAAGTAAAGCAAGGACTTCAACACGTACGTGGGACATTTCGGTCCTCAGTTTCAAAAGCAAATATTCATGCAACATGCGATCATCTTAAATCTGACTCTTCTCAAGGCACTCTAGACGTCAAAGAAAACTATAACAAGAGTATAATAAGCGCTAACTCTGTCCATTTTAAGCGATCTAATGTCAATCTTAGTCATTTATCTGTTTTTAAGGTGTATATATTATATGTAATTTTTTTTGTTCTATTGCAGTTTAATAGTGGAAGTTTGGAACGCATAATCAAGAGGACCATAAAGTGACATCAATAGTTATTAAAACTTTGCACCAATGCAAAGGTCAACTTAAAGCCACGCAGAAATGGGATGAAGATGAAACAAGAAATGTTGCTTTCAATGACAAATACATGTATACGTTCTCGATAGAGTAAATTAGCAATAGCCTTCAACAGATTTTATTCATAAAACGGTTGTTGTCCATTAAAAGGTATATATATATGTCTTTAAGTGTTTTTCCTCGCAGAGTAGGCACAGTAAGCCGCCACTCCAGCAAACGCAGCAGCCGTCACTACAATTTAACAACACAACTCAGTTTAGTTAAATCAGATTGTAATGGTTTGGATAGTTAATAGTGAAATATTTAAAACACACACAAACCTGAAGCAATAACGGCTGAGTTGTTACTATCCTTCAGTTTTGTAACCACACAGTTTGATTCAAATCTCTTTCGATGACGTTCTATATCTGCAGCCTGCGCATTAGGTATAACAAATGATTCATTAGAAGATGAACAAAACATACTATGAATATTACCAAAGTGATAAATGAATCATGTTACCGAAAGTTTGCCAACAATCATATGAGCTTTGTAGAAAATATCCTTAACATCATCATCATCACCCCAAGCATCTTCAAACTGATTGATCAAATCTTCAGTTACAAGCTCAACACCTCTTTCCTTAGCTTTCATGGCAGGCTGCCAAGATCTCAAGAACCCGACAAACCCTTTAAGCGAAAGCTTATGAGGAATGTCAAGCTGTATAGGCTTCCCTTCTGATCCCATCCCTATGCTTTCAAAAGGAAATGGCATAGTTTTATAGCCGTCAAACGCAAGATTCATAACGGGGGTTCTATACGGAAACGTGGAATCCACGAGACGTTTCATGATGGCGTCGACTTCAGGGGAGATGACTAGGTCGTTGTAGACCCAAACAGCGATTAACCCTCCTTCCTTGCGAAGAACACGTTTGGCTATGTTGTAGAATGGTATGAGATCGAAGTAGTGAACGGCTTGTGCAGCGACGATGAGGTCAACGGAGTTATCTCCGCCGACTAGAGCGACCATTTTGTCTTCAGACAACTCTGTTGGAGTGTGATGGTAGCTGATTCGCTCGTGTTTCACCGCTCGTTTCAGTTGTGCTTCGTTTATGTCTGTGGCCACAACTTTCTCGAAGTACTCTGCGAGCTGTGTAATTAAACAGCAGAAGTTATGTTAACTTCACGAACAAGATTAGTTATGTTACACACCTAATCTTGTTCTTAGACCTTATCAAAGACCATGTTCATCATAAGGATCTATGGAAGATAAAAATGGAAACTTTGGGAAGAAGAAGATGAAGAAAAGACTAAGCTTACACCAATGGCGGCTTGACCGTTGCCGGTACCGACATCCCAAGCCAACTTGTGCTGACCGGTACGAGCAGCAAGTTTCGTGAACCAATCGATCGGGTATCTAGGCCTTGCGTTCTGGTAAGCATCGGCTAGTTTATCAGACAAGGCAGCCATTCTTTTTCCTTTCTTGATCTCTCTCTCTCTTCTCTCTGTGTTTCGTGTTCTTGTTCTTGTCTTGCTTAATACCTTTTTGAGAATATAGACTGATCTTTATATTGAAGAATGATAGAATGGAACGGAGTCAAAGTTGAAAAAGTCAGATCTGGCGACGAGACTTCCTACTTCTTAAACCAAGTGCTGGTCTTTCTTCCATGTTCTTAAATCGATTGAACTTCTTAAAAAATCTCGTCTGTACATTGTTGACTTTTCTTCGGTGTTACAACTTGATTGGTAGATATGTAATGACGTACTTATTAATTTAACATTATCTGCAATGTAGCTTGTGGGCCAATAATACTATTTTTGTGTCCTAATAGTAATAGACCTTATTAATACTGCGCCTCAATAAATACTTTTGGCCCATTAAAAAGTTTCGGCTCTCATCTTACAAATTTAATCCAAAAGTATTTCACTCACACACACTCAATTTAATCAGCAAATTTTATTTATACACTGATATAAATGTTGTTTATTTTTTTTTGTCAACAAAATGTTATTTATCTAAACCTGTCAAAAATCAATTGTTTAGTTATGTTAATTATTTTGCCCAAAAAAAGAAGTTATGTTAATTCTATTTAATGGTTAACTTTTGGTAGAATGACTTGATCAACATAATTATGAAAAAAATAAGTTTAAATTAAATAATTTCTTTAAAAATAGTTTATTTAAAAATTATAAATTTTTCACCTTGATTAAAATGAGTTACTAAAGCATATTCTTATATGTCTTAAATAAACTTAAGAAATATTATTTTAAAAAATCATATAATTTATTTGTGCATTACTGAAAATGGAGGATTAAGATGACATGATGAGAGTTATAGATTTTTTTTTATTAATTTTTTAACACCGGGTAAATTTAAAAGTTAGAGAGCCAATTATTTTGTCCATTTTCCTTTTTTTCCTTTTTTTTGTCCATTTTCCTTTTTCTTTTGGGAGGGGTCAAAGCTAATCGGACTTTATATCTGGATTAACATTAGAAGCAAGAAAGTTTTTCTTAATTATGACGGTTACAAAACGGTTATGGGCGATTTCTGGGCGATTTTGTTTGTCTTCCAGAGTTTGAATTTTCTCACCACGAGTATTGTGGTTGTAGTGCTTAGATTATGTGGTTGTGGATTATACACACGTTGTACCCCCACTTCCCTTTCCTTTTCCATGTGGGAACCACTTTCCCAACGTGATGAGTGTGCTTTAGTGCAATACGACAAGGCTATCTATAAATGGCCATGGGAAATTGCCTTATTCTCACTCTATCGTTTCCGAAATACATATCTCTTCTCCCTAAAGAAAAATATGACAGAAAGTGTTAGACGTGCAATGCAAGACATTGATCTTGGTAGTAAAGATGTGCCTTTTGTCTTACCCGCTGATGTTGTCAGTAGAGCCGCCGAAGAGAATCGTTTCATCCTGGTGGGACGTCCAACGATGCCAAGGAAACAAAATCTGAGAGGTATCGCAACTATGCCTCGTGTTTGGGGTCTGGAAGGTCTTATTCGAGGTCGTATTATGGAAGGAAGGAGATTCCAATTCATTTTCCCAAGTGAGGAAGCCATGGATACTGTAATCAGGCGGGGTCCGTGGGCGTATGCTGATAGGATGATCACGCTCCAGAAATGGACACCGCTAATGGATATGGCGCTCCAGAACTTCATTCCTTTCTGGATTCAAGTACGTGGAATTCCTTTCCAGTACATGAATAGGGAAGTTGTCATCCACATTGCAAGGGTAATGGGTTAATACATTCAAGTGGATTACAATTAGGAAGCAGGAGGACGCCTGGAGTTTGTTCGTTTCAGACTCAATTGGGACATCACTCAACCACTCAAATTCCAACGCAATTTCCAATTCACCCAGGGGGTCAATACGCTACTCAAGTTTCACTATGAAAGGCTTCGTGGATTTTGTGAAACTTGTGGAATGTTGACACATGATTCGGGTCGCTGTCTCATTCAAAACGGAGGTCCAGATGACGGCCCTGAAGAAGACAATGATGATGAAGATGATGAACAAGGACTAGGAGGTCAGCCTCACGGCAATACTGGTGGTCACATTGAAGAGATCAACGAGGATGATGCTGATCAAGAGAAGGAAGGAAATGCACCAGAGAATCAAGGTGCTGAGAATGTTGAGAATACACGTATGTATGAAGCAGAAGATAGTGATGGAAAATCTATGGCTTCATCATACACTGATGATGAGGAGTTCTGGAATCCCTCGGCTAAAAATACTCTGTTCTCGGAGGACTATGGAATGGAGGAAATGTACTCAGTCACACCGTTTGCTGACAGATATGATGGGCGTGATATGCTAAAGAGGAAAGCTTGGATGGATGTTGCAGACAACAACAAAATGAGGTTGCTGAAGAAGGGTACGGAAGTAGGAGAAACAAGCAAGGAGGGAGGAAAAAAGAGAAAGATGAACAACTCAGGTCAAGATGATTCAGAAGGCGATGAAGGCAAGTATCAAGAGAGTGAAGCAACTAACACATTGAGAGGCGCGGTGGGCCCTGAACCACCACTGCCCCCATGAGACACTACAAGAAAAATGACTTTTAATAGCGGACGGAAAACGCTATCTAACAATACGATAGCGGTTTATGAAACGCTGTATCATCGCCCGTCATAGTAGGTCAGATACTTTAGATAACGTTTTTTCGTGCTGCTATCTATTGGTTATATATTATAGCGTTTTTTTGTATGCAATTAAATATTTTTTAATAGCGTGTTTTCTTCGTTATGATTTACATTAAATTTTTTATTTTGAAATTATTTTTAGTTTAATTATTTAAAAATAAAAATAATTAAAATTCAAAATATTTTATATATTTAAAATTCTTTATTATTTAAATTTATTTACAACTAAATTGGTTTACAAAAATAAAATATAAGAAAATAAATCTAATTAAATAAAAAGGTACTAAACCAAATGAACCAAAAACCTAAACCTAACCAAAACTTAAACCTAATTAATAACAACAAAGTGCCGCACACCACCACCTTCACGTCTTCTTCATCTTCTTCATCTTCCAATCATCACCGGCCGACCACCGACCACCACCTTCGCCGTCGTCTTCTTCAATGGCCTTTGTTGTCATCCTCTCCTCCTCCACGATGCTTGCTCGTCGTCGTCCTAATACCCAGCTTCTCCGTAGCCTCCTCGCCGCAACCCCCATGACCACCACCACCTCTTGTCTCTTCTCCACTGCGTATATGTCTCCCCCACCTCCTTGCTTCTCGGAATCCACTCAACCCGACGGAGCAGACAAGATTCTATGAAAATCGGAGGCGCTTCTCTAACAGTCTCCGTCTTGGTGTCTCGTCAGTCGATGGCGGTTGCCTCCGTTCAAGGACGATGGGGTTCTAGGGTTTGTCTCCGACGGCGCTGATTCTTCTCATGGGGCGGAGCTGTAGAGGCGTGTTCTTCCTTGGACTTTGAGCGACTCTCCAAAGCGAGATACTGAGGTTGAGGCTCGGTTCGCGGTCGCGAACGTGATTGCAGGTGACTTGTGGTGGTGAGAGACGGTTGAAATGATGGGAGAGATGGTGGACCGTGACGCCATGGATGGTGCAGAGAAGAAAAAATGAATCTGTTAGATGAGGTATAGAGAAAATCGTTCAATATTGTGACAAAAAAAAGACAAAAGCTTACAGAGTAAGCTAAATGAGAAAAGACATATTGATTCTTAGCCATTGATTTATGTAATCCAATGGCCAAAATAGAGATCCCTGATTTCAAGAATCAACCAATAAGAAATGAGCATCGGGATAATGACTCTAGACCTTTAGATCATAATTATTCAATGGCCCAAAGAAAACAACACATTTATTTTATCTATAATTGTTTTAGAAATTGTTTGAACTTAAAAATTAGATAACATATTTAACATTTCAAATATAAACTTGTGTAATTTGAATTTTGTAGTTATATAATTAAAGAAAAATGATTTGGTAATTTTGTGTTTATGTTAAAAAATAAAATTCAAATTTTAAGGTTTTAAGTTTATTGTGTTTGTTTAGGGTTTAAGAGTTTAAGTTTTTTTTGATAAAAAGTTTAAGGTTTTGTGTTGAAATTCTGTGAGTATACATATAATAGATTTATCTTGGTTTTAACGTGTATGTTTTATAGTATTGAAATTTTAGAACTATCAAATATGAAGTTTAGGATTTTAGATTTAGAGGTAATGTATGATATAGGGTTTGGATTTAATGTATATAGGTTTGGTGTTTAATTTTAAAATATTTAAGTTTATAATTTTATATTTAAGATTTGGAGTAAGTTCTAAGATATTATAAAGATTATTAGTGTTTAAATTTGGTTTTTTAAAGTATAGGGTTCAGAAGTTTGTTTAGGGTTTAGGGATTTAAAAAGTACGCTATTATAACGTTTATTATTTTATGTGCTATTAAATGTACGCTATCATAGCGTTTCCAATTATGCCGCTTTAACATAGCGTTTCCAAAAATACAAACGCTATCTAAAATTAACGGATATGGCAACCATAGCAGAAAGCGTAAAAACGCTATCCTGATCTGCTATTAAAACGCATTTTTCTTGTAGTGAGAGCAACCTGCTGGAACTGTCGGGGTCTAGGCAGTGACTCGACAGTTCGACGCCTTAAGGAGATCAATAGGAAGTATCTCCCGGACATCATTTGCCTATCTGAAACAAAAAAACAAGATGACTACATAAGAGATGTGGGTGCTCAACTTGGATTTCTGCATTCGTTTTCAGTTCCTCCCAGGGGCCTTAGTGGTGGTTTAGTTCTTTATTGGCATCAGCATGTACAGCTTTCAGTTTTAAGTTATTCTCCTAATATTATCGATTGTAAAGTTGGCATTAATGGAAGCAGTTCTTTCTATTTCTCCTTTGTATATGGACACCCGAATCAAGCTTCACGCTCACAAGTATGGGAACAAATTGAACGACTTGGTATTGGAAGGAGAAACGATTCATGGCTGTTGTTGGGTGATTTCAACGAGATATTAGGCAATCATGAGAAAATTGGAGGGAGAGAACGACCTGCAAGCTCTTTTCAAGATTTTAGAAACATGGTTCGAAATAATGATCTCTTGGATGTGAAGGCTATTGGAAACAGATTTTCTTGGGTTGGAAAACGAGGTACTCATAACGTACAATGCTGCCTTGACAGAACCATGGCTAATGGAGTTTGGTTTAATGAATTTCCAGCATCTGAAACAGAGTTTTTGGAGATTGGTGAATCTGATCATAGACCTCTGGTTACTTTTATTTCTCATGAGAAGGAAGAGCCAAAGAGGATGTTTCGTTTTGACAATAGAATGACTAACAGAGAAGGGTTCAGTGAATCAGTATATAGAGGATGGAAGGGTTCAGGGCAGATGCAGCTAATACATCAATCTTTAGCGCAAAGATTAACACATTGTAGAAGGCAGATATCTGTTTGGAAGAGACACAACAGGAGTAATGCAGAGGAGAAAATACAAACTTTACGAAGGAGACTTGACAATGCCATCTGCTCTAATACAACAACAACTCATGATGTAGCTACTTTAAAAGAAGAGTTGGACCAGGCGTATCTAGATGAAGAAATATTTTGGAAACAGAGAAGTAGAGTGATGTGGTTGCGAGCTGGTGATAAGAATACTAAATATTTCCACTCCATTACAAAAGTGAGAAGGAACAGATTGAAGATTTCATCTATTCAAGATAGTAATGGAGTTGTTCATCGGGGCCAGAAGCAAGTAGCGCTTGTTGCTCAAGAATATTTCCAAAACCTCTTTGGATCCATTACTAATAACTCAACGCTTTATTCTGAAGTTTTTGACACATTCCAGAAACGGGTCACTGATGAAATGAATGCAGACCTGACAAGAGACGTTACAGTGGAAGAAATACAAGAGGCTATGTTTGATATTGGAGCGCACAAAGCACCTGGTCCAGACGGATTTCCAGCTATCTTCTATCATCAATACTGGGAAGATATCAAACCAGATATAGTTGCGGAGGTCACGAAATTCTTTACTGAGGGTATTCTGGATCCTCAACTGAACCATACTAACCTCTGTTTGATCCCGAAAGTATATCCACCCACAAGAATGGCTGAGTTTAGGCCTATTCATTGTGTAATGTGGCTTATAAAATAATCTCTAAAGTCTTGGTGAACCGACTGAAGACACATCTCAATGGTATGATCAGTGAAAATCAAGCGGCTTTTATTCCAGGACGCATGATAACAGATAATATTATCATTGCTCATGAGGTATTCCACAGTCTTAAAGCCCGGAAAAGACAAGCCACTTCCTATATGGCAATCAAGACAGATATCACAAAAGCTTATGATAGATTACATTGGAGTTTTTTGGAGGAAACTATGAAATGTATGGGTTTTGATAGCAGATGGATCAGATGGATTATGACCTGCATAACTTCAGTTTCCTACTCCGTATTGATTAATGGTTCACCAGAGGGGTATATTGTTCCAGAAAGAGGGATAAGACAAGGAGATCCTCTTTCTCCTTATCTCTTTATATTGTGTGCAGAGGTTCCATCTCATATGATGAATAATGCAATGGCTGAAAGATCACTTGGAGGGATAAAGATAGCAATTCGTGCTCTTGCAGTCAACCATCTATTATTTGCTGACGATTCTCTTTTCTTTGGATTAGCAAATGCTCGGGCAGCAAAGAAACTGAAGAAGATACTTGAAGTGTATGAAGCAATTTCGGGTCAAGTGGTTAATTTGACCAAATCTTCTGTAACATTTGGTTCAAGAGTATCAGAGGTGGTCAAGACGAATATGAGACACATTCTTGGCATCCACAATGATGGAGGTATGGGGAAATATTTGGGGTTGCCAGAACAGTTTGGTCGAAAGAAGAGCGAGATGTTTCGGTATATTGTTGATAAAGTCAAAAAAATTACACAAGGATGGCATCAAAAATTCATTTCTCCTGGCGGCAAAGAAACTCTACTTAAAGCAATAGCTTTAGCAATGCCAATTTATACTATGAATGTATTTCGGCTTACTAAAGAAATCTTTGAAGAGATCAATAGTATACTTGCGAATTTCTGGTGGAGTTCAGGTGACAAGAAAGGAATCCATTGGTTTTCATGGAAGAGAATGAGTTTGCCTAAAAGAGAAGGAGGACTAGGATTTCGAGATTTGGAAAATTTCAATCAGGCTTTACTTGAAAAACAAGTTTGGAGAATTATGCAACATCCTGAATGCCTTATGGCACGGATATTAAGAGCTCGTTACTTCCCTGATGGTGATATCTTGAATGCAAGGCTTCAAAAGAAATCCTCCTATGCTTGGAAGTCAATACTTCATGGCCGGGATCTAGTGAAACAGGGGATGCGATATGTTATTGGTAATGGAGAACTGATTAATATGTGGACCGATCCATGGATACCGGATCACCCTCCAAGACCACCTCGCCCAAGGAATCAAAACCCAAACATGTGCAAAGTCAAACATTTCTTCTTGCAAGATCGAAGCTATTGGGATGAAGCAAAGTTGAGGGAACTTGTTATGGAAGAAGACGTTGAAAAACTATTATCTATCAAGATTAGTTCAAAGGCGCAACAAGACTTAATGGGATGGCACTACAACGAGGATGGAATCTACTCAGTTAAGTCTGGATATTATGGGTTAGCTCCCACCAACCAGAACATGCTCTGATCCAAGATATTCCAGGGAGTATAGAGCTAAAACAACGCCTTTGGAAAATGAAGTCTCCACCGAAACTAAAACAATTTCTATGGAGAATGCTATCTCAGAGTCTACCAGTTGGTTCTAATCTCAAAAGACGACACATAACACCAGATGCACTATGCAAGAGATGCTTTCAAGAGGAAGAAACTGATTCACATATTTTCTTTGAATGCCCGTATGCTAAGATGATCTGGAGAGCCTCTGGTATAGCCAATGCACTTATAAACAGTGCTACATCAACTTTTGAGGAAAAGATTCAGGAATGCATTACAATCTGCACATCCACGAGGTTAGTACACCTTCAGGATCATCCTATATGGATTCTTTGGAGATTATGGAAAAGTAGAAATATGCTTATATTTCAATAAAAGACAATCCCATGGAAGATTTTACTGCAACAATCTATAATGGATGCAAAAGAGTGGTTTGATTCAACTCGGCAAATGGAGGTGAATTCACAAGGTGTGATGAATAATTCTGGAGGTAATAGAGCAGTGCATTGGAAAAAACCTCCGGATGGATGGATCAAGATTAATGTAGATGGCAGCTTCATAAATAATACAATGGGAAGCAATGCAGGATGGGTTATACGAGATCAGTTTGGTAGCTATCGAGGTGGAGTACAAGCAAAAGGATATATTGTCAAAAATCCCTTAGAGAGTGAAATGCAAGCGATATTGATGGCATTATAACATGCCTGGAGTCATGGATTTCAGAGAGTCTACATTGAATCAGATAGTAAGAAAGCAGTTGATATAATTAATGGACGTATCCTACATTTTGATGCTTATAATTGGAAAAGGGAGATTCAATGGTGGAAGCATCGTTTTCAAGATTTGAAGATACAATGGATAGCAAGAGAAGGCAACAAAGTAGCTGACAAATTGGCGAAGCAATATATTGATGGAAATGTTTCTTTCATGTTTCATTATTATATCCCTAGATTTATAGCTACTGAAATCCACAATGACTATGTAAACTCATTCTAAAGTCATAAAGCAAGTGTTATAAAAAAAAAAAAAAACATTAGAAGCAAGAAAACTCGGTTCTTTCGCTAATCTTCAATCATCGACCAGTCACCAGTCAGGTCTCTGCTCTCTGCTCTCTGCATCTTTTCGAGTTGGCTGAATCGATCGTTTACGGAAACCACTAGATTTCCAATCTCAAGAACCCTAATTTGCTCGAGGAGATCCAATTCAACGATGGGTAAGAACGATTTCCTAACCCCGAAGGCGATGGCGAATCGGATGAAGGCCAAGGGTCTCCAGAAGCTCCGATGGTACTGCCAGATGTGCCAGAAACAGTGCCGCGACGAGAACGGCTTCAAGTGCCACTGTATGAGCGAGTCTCACCAGCGGCAGATGCAGGTCTTCGGCCAGAACCCCACCCGCGTCCTCGAGGGTTACTCCGAGGAGTTCGAGACGACGTTCCTCGATCTCATGCGGCGGAGCCACCGGTTCTCTCGCATCGCCGCCACCGTGGTCTACAACGAGTACATCAACGACAGGCACCACGTTCACATGAATTCGACGGAGTGGGCGACGTTGACGGAGTTTATCAAGTACTTGGGGAAGACGGGGAAGTGCAAGGTGGAAGAGACTCCTAAAGGTTGGTTCATTACTTATATCGATAGAGATTCGGAGACTTTGTTTAAGGAGAGGTTGAAGAATAAGAGGGTGAAGAGTGATTTAGCTGAGGAGGAGAAGCAGGAGAGGGAGATTCGTAGACAGATCGAAAGAGCTGCTGAGAAGTTCAATGCTGATGATGATGATGTGGAGAAGAAGAAAAATGAAGACTTGGGGTTGAAGACTGGTGGAGTTAAGGTTGGCTTCTCTCTTGGTGGAGGGATTAAACAGGCTGTTACTACTGGGGAGAGCTCGAGACATGTGTTTGAGGATGAGGAGGAGGAGAACGAGAGAGGGGAGAAGAGGAAACAAAGCGGAGGAGGAGACTCGGAGAGGAGATCGGCTTTGGATGAGTTGATGAAGGAGGAAGAGAAGAAGAAGGAGAGGATGAATCGTAAAGCTTACTGGTTGTTCCAGGGGATCGTTGTGAAGGTGATGAGTAAAGCTCTGGCTGAGAAAGGGTATTATAAGCAAAAGGGCGTTGTGAGGAAAGTGATTGACAACTATGTTGGGGAGATTGAAATGATTGATTCTAAGCATGTGCTGCGAGTCGATCAGGAGGAGCTCGAGACGGTGCTTCCGCAGATTGGAGGGTTAGTCAAGATTGTGAATGGGGCGTATCGCGGTTCTAATGCCAAGTTGTTGGGTGTGGATACAGACAAGTTCTGTGCTAAAGTGCAGATCGAGAAAGGTGTCTATGAAGGAAGAATCATTAAGTCTATTGAGTATGAAGACATATGTAAACTTGCTTAATTCTTGTATCTTTAGACCAATCAGGTTTACACGGTGTCTTGTATTTCTACTCCAACACTTTTTTTTTCCTTCCGCAAGTGAGTTTCTGACACTCACTTTTATGATAAAACAATGTGTTTTGGCTTTTGGTTTATTTTCATCCACTTTTGTCTAGTCAAATCTTTGTAGCGAACAGGGTTGTATCTCAGAGTTTGAAGCATTTTTACTCTTGATGGATCATCTCTTGAGTCATGACCAAGGTACTGCAGATTTTTATGTTTCAGCTGGATTGTCTTGGTTTCCAATTGGTGTACGTCAATATCTACTTATGCGATTTAGTTTCATATGCATTAACATCACTGTGTGGATCAGTGTCCACATGAACATTTAATCTGTCTGCAACTTCAGAAGCTTGTTGTCTTTGTGTGTGTATAGTTGTCGCGGATGGTGTGTTAGCACTTCCCATATTAAAGTTGGCTTCAAGTAACAAGCAAGTTTGATAGGTCTAGTGCAGAGTATATCTCAAGGCTTCTTCTAGTCCGCAAAAATTAATGTGAAAAAATCTGCAGTCCACAAGCATCTTCTTGGAGGAAGTTAGAATTTGTTTTAGTCCAAACCGAGAAACAGCCTGAAAATTGAAGAGCATGAGGCTAGAATCTTCTCTTCTCCTTTCTTTCTCTAGAAAGTTAATTTCTTTAGTGAGCCAATGATACTTTAGCAGAACTTATCTCTAGTGTTGCGTTTGTATTCTTGCAGAATTGGTCATTACTAAGAGTGAAAACAGGACTGGTATTGTAATAAACGAATCCAAGTGCGGGGAGATGCGAATTTTTATGGGGGGAAGAAGAAAAAAAAAAGGGATCATTCTCGTTGGTATCATTACAAGATGACACGTGGCAAAACACACCATAGCCACTAAATCATGCAACCTTGTAATCCAAACCACACAACGTCTTCTCCTCCATATGACAAAACCCAACTAATCCTCTCGTCTCTGTGGCTTGTGTCTGAGCTCGAACCTAAAGATAAGAATCCACCATGTCTTTAGCTCCGACCAGTTATCCACCTCTCTATTCACTGCCTAGAACCCAGCAGACCAAGCAAAACCCTGCCTTGATCTCTCAACCCAGTTTTATTTCCGCTAAAAGTCTCTTCCTTTCGAGCAATTCGTGCAATACCCATGTGGCAAAACGCCGGAGTTTCGCTCTGAAGGCGTCGGAGACAGAGCCCACAGCCAAACCTGAAGCAGGAGGAGGAGAAGGAAATGAAGAAGAAGAGAAGTACGAAACGTATGAGATAGAAGTGGAGCAGCCTTACGGTTTGAAATTCAGGAAAGGAAGAGATGGTGGTACTTACATTGATGCTATTTTGCCTGGTGGATTTGCTGATAAAACCGGAAAATTCACAGTCGGAGACAGAGTTATTGCCACAAGGTTTGCTCTCTTTGGATTGATTTAGCTTTAGAGAGATTGTCAAGACTTGACTGGAGTCTCAATTATAGAACCTTCAAACTTGCCTTGTATCTATCTTTGCATTATGTGTTGAATATTTTGAGTGTGCAGTGCAGTGTTTGGGACAGAGATTTGGCCTGCAGCTGAGTACGGTAGGACTATGTACACTATCCGCCAGAGAATTGGTCCTTTGCTTATGCAAATGGAGAAGCGTTATGGTTTGTTGACATCATTCCCAAAAAATTATGCTCTCTGGTTTTGTGTCTCTCTAAAAAACATAGTCTTGTGTCTTCTTATCTTGTAGGTAAGGTTGATGACTCTGGTGAGCTAACAGAGAAAGAGATAATCAGAGCCGAGAGAAATGCCGGATTCATTAGCAGTAGGTTGAGGGAGATTCAGGTTAGTTTCCTCTTGAAACCTTCTTTAAGAAGTATTGTTTATGTTACACCAAAATTAATGTAGTGTGGCTTGTGAATGGTTTGTGGGTAGATGCAAAACTATTTGAGGAAGAAAGAACTGAAAGCTCAACGGGAGAAGGATCTTCGTGAAGGGCTTCAGTTTTCCAAGTAAGTGCTCTTGTGAGTTGGCCCATAGCGAGTACAATTTGACTTTGTATCTCTCATTGATGTAGGAATGGTAAGTATGAGGAAGCATTGGAGAGGTTTGAGTCTGTCTTAGGCTCTAAACCAACACCAGATGAAGCATCAATTGCAAGTTACAATGTTGCTTGTTGCTACTCAAAGCTTAATCAGGTAAAAGAGCTTTTTTAATCTTTCTGATATTACTCTTGGACTTTGCAGAGTTCATAAGAGTTCTGTTGAATAGGTTCAAGCTGGTCTCTCGGCTCTGGAAGAAGCATTGAAGTCAGGATATGAAGATTTCAAGGTAATCTCAATGAGTTCTCATGTTTCAATTAATGAGACACCATAAGAGATTGGTGTTGTTTGTTGGAGCTGAGGGATTGTTTTGTTTGCAGAGAATCCGAAGCGATCCAGATCTGGTAAACCTCAGGAAATCTGAGGATTTCGATCCACTCATGAAACAGTTTGATGAATCTTTTATCAACGAGAGTGCCATTAACGCCATCAAATCCTTGTTTGGCTTTAACAAGAAATAGTTCACCAAAAGCTTATATGTCTTTTGATGTGATTCTGTTCATAGCTTCTCTTCTTGGCTATATACTTGTGAGGAATCGTTAAGGTGTTCTTTTACCTGTGAAATGTGTCTTTACCATTTTCAGTCAAGTTTGTGAATGAAAGTAAATTTTTCAAAACTTATCAATCTTTCAATTAAAATACTCTCTTTTATTTCTGGACATATAGGACAATGATCTGTATTAGTAGGTAATGTTGCATGCATTAGTTTTCATCTATTGTTACAACACATTCTCTTGTTCAAAATCATTACATTTAGCCCTCATCTATTGCAAGCTAATAGGAATCAATTTCCGGCATGGTTACTTGATCTCCTCAGTACCCAATATCCTGAAACAATAGTAGAAAATAGAAATCAGACCTTATTTTGTAGAGTGCTTAACTTCTCTCTCCCATGAAACAGAGAAATCCAACCTTAGTAAGCCATCTATTTTTCCTGCAATGAATCAACAAGTGTGATCAGTTCACTCTCCACCCCCATGAACTCAGTTTGTACACTTTTCTCCAATGATCCCACATGATGGATCACTAGCACATAGACTGTTGGAGGTTTGGTGCTTTCCTCTCATAGATGTATAATGATGATCATTTTGTGGCATGAATCTACATTGATCCTCCATTTTTATACTTAAAAATTTCCAGTTCTTCAGTTGCTTCCTTTTTACAAACAACCCTGTGAAGCAAAAAAAGATCAAACAAGTGGTGAGCAATATTGGAAAGACCCAAACATCGTCCATCTACTTAATAAATAAACGAAACCCAGCCCAATAAGAGAGCCAAGCCCACTACCTGGTTATGTTGTAAAAAAAAAAGCGGAGCCTATCCACGACCAGAGAAGAAATGTCGAGGAATTTGGCAATGGTGGGTGGTGTGCTCCACCTTCCCTCCCGCCTCCACCGAGTTGCTGCTTCTTCTTCTCGCCCTCAACTCTCTGGATCCTCCTCTTCAGGTGGTGTTGCGAAGGTGGTTCTAAAAAAGGGAAAGACACAGCTGTTCAAAGATGGAAGTCCAATGGTGTACAGTGGAGCCGTGGACAGGATCATTGGAAAGCCACCTCCACAGACCGGAGATGTTGTCATTGTTGCCGATGGCACCGAGAATCCCATTGGTTGGGGTTTGTATAACTCCGTTTCTATGTTCTGTGTTCGCCTTATGCAGCTTCAACACGAATCCACCAGGTTTCTTTCTTTCTTTCTTTCTGGCTCAACTTGTTTTGCGTCTCTTTTTCATATATTGATTCTTCTTCTTCTTGGCAGAGATCCTTCTTGTGCACTCAACGTTGAGAAGCTTCTTCAAACTAGAATCACTCAAGCAGTTCAGTTAAGGAATAATTTGGGACTCCCCTCGCCAAATACTAATGCTTATCGTCTTGTCAACAGTGAAGGAGATAGGTACCACCAAAACTCGCTTTCTCATCTCACTCACTCACTCACTCACTTACTCATATCTAATAACATCTTCTTGCTTGGTTGGCTTTGTCTGTGTCTGCAGATTGTCTGGATTGATTGTGGATGTGTTTGGAGATATAGCTGTGGTTGCATCCTCCGCTGCTTGGCTTGAAAAGCATAGGAATCATGTGGAGGCTTGCCTGAGATCATCAATCCATGGCATTCATCACATCAACTGGAGACCCTCTCTTGATCTCCTCAAAGAAGATGGCTTTGATATCTCCTCTTTGAAATCATCATCATCTCCTCTTCCTCTTCCTCTCCCTCTCCCCGAGAGATCAATGGTGTCTTTTTGCTTTGTTCTTGGCTTTATCTATCTAATATGGAAACAATCAATGAAATGAAATGAAATGATCTTTCTTATTTTTCAGGTTGTGGAAAATGGTATCACTTACGCAATCTCGCTAGAGGGACAGAAGACAGGGTTCTACACAGATCAACGCGAAAACCGTCACTTCATATCAACCATCTCTGCTGGCAAAACAGTTCTTGATCTCTGCTGCTACAGTGGTGGATTCGCACTCAATGCTGCCAGAGGAGGTGCTACCACTGTCCTCGGAATTGATTCGTCTGTACCTGCTTTGGAGCTGGCCAGAGAGAATGTAATCCTCAACCATATGGATCCAGGGAAAGTTGTTTTCTTCAAACAAGATTCTACAGAATTCATGAAGGCCGCTCTGTCAAGGGAAGAGACATGGGACATTGTCATCCTAGACCCTCCTAAGCTTGCTCCGAGGAAAAAGGTTTTACACAACGCGGCAGGAATGTACAGAAATCTCAACTCTTTGGCAATGAGATTGACAAGTAGTGGAGGTATGTTGATGACATGCTCCTGTTCAGGTGCCATGACACAGAGCGGAAAGTTCTTGGGCATTCTTCAGAGCGCTGCAGCAATGGCGGGAAGGAAGATCACTGTGGTGAGGGAGGCTGGAGCTGCGTCTGATCACCCACTCGACCCATCCTACCCTCAAGGCCACTATCTCTCCAATATTCTGCTTCGGGTGCTCTGACTTCTTAGGTTTCAACATGCTCAATATTTTTTTTTTTAATGTTTGGTTGGGAACAATAGTAATATAAGTAGTTTTTTATTTTTAACTTGTATTTGGAGTATCAGCTCTCACCGAAAGAACCATTTTTGCAAGCAAGGATTTCAATGTATAATACATGAACAGAAAAAATTACACACTGTTTCTTAAGAATAAGGGTTTACACACTCCCTCCCTCCCTCCCTCTCCGGGATGACAAGTAGGACGAATCTTATAAACATAAGGGAGTGACCGTTAAGAGTTGGGTTACAAGCAGCTCCTTGAATAAATGCCAACTTTCTTAGTCTTAGCAGGTGCATGAATGCAATCTACCCATGATAAATGAAGACAATCTTATGAATAGCAAAATTAGGAGCAAGGAAAACGAATTAGTTAGCTTAGCGTAATGGTCTGTATTGGTATGTCATGCCATTGCTTTAAATTCAGATAAGGTAATGTGCATTCATTAGTTGTACACTACATGATCACAAGATAGGATAGGAATCATGATTTTATTCATAAGATTTGATTCAAAATTTCAGTACACAGCACACTCTCTTGTTCAAAGTCATTACACTTAGCCTCTCATCTATTGCAAGCTAAAACGAATTTGTTTCCGGTAGAGTTACTTTGTTCCCCTCTCTCCTCAGTATCCATATCCTGTAACAAGAGAATATTAAACAGAATCAGTGATGGGACCATGGATCTTTTGGTGGATCTTCACCGGAGATTCACAGTATATGAAGGTCTGAACAAACCTGAGTTGTCCATTGGGTTGCCTACAGGAACTGGCTCAGGCTCCTTGATCTCAACAACGACACAGTCTGACATCAAGAATGTCTTTGCAACCGAAGCTGCGTGTTCCAAGCAACACCTAACAACCTAAAAATCCAGACAAAAGCAACTTATCAGGTTCATGGACCAATTCGCTAGATAATACAGTTTATATATGTATGCAAACAACTGACCTTTGTTGGATCTATGATTCCTGCAGCCATTAAATCCTCGTACTTGCCGGTTGCAGCATTGTAACCGTATTTCACGTTATCGTTAGAAAGCACCTGACAATTGAATACAAACACAGCTCTTCAAGCATCTGATTTTAAATCAATCAAGAGCACAAGTGTGTGTGGAGGCTTTTCAGTTAAACTACTACCTTCTCGCTAACTACGCTTCCATTGACTCCAGCATTCTTGGCAATCAGTTTCAGAGGGTAACTCAGTGCTCTTTTCACGATATCAGCTCCCACCTGAAGTAAGAGAATCAGAGAAGTTAGAAGAAGACCTGAAGTGTTTAGGAATTAAAAACTGAAGGCTTGATAAGGTTATACCTTTTCTTCATCATTTTCAAGGGCGGCTTTAATGGCATCAACCTTGGAGGCAAGCCGAAGCAGAGTACAACCACCACCAACTACGATACCTTCCTCAACAGCAGCCTGAGGAATAGAAATTCTGATCAGTATAGTTCACGAGTACACTTTTAAAACCTCAGAATCACCTTTGTAGCATTAAGAGCATCTTCAACTCTCAGTTTCTTCTCTTTGAGTTCTGTCTCCGTTTGTGCTCCAACCTTTAACCAACACATAAAATCTTTAATTAACATCTCTTGAGCATATTCTTTTTGTTATATTTAAGAATACCAATGTAGGTTTGTAATTAACCTGAATCACAGCAACTCCACCGGAGAGCTTTGCAATTCTTTCGTTCAGTTTTTCCTTCTCATAATCTTGCTCAGCTGCCTGCACAAACCAAACACCATATTACTGTAAAAAAAAAGTAGTACAGATATCATATACTTTGCTATCTCTTCTACTAGAAGTCAATACCTCAATAAGATTCTTAATCTGTGTAACACGCTTTTGCACTGCATCCTGTGTGCTCCCATCACCCACAATGGTTGAAGTCTCCTTTGTGAGGACGACCTTTGCGGCATTACCAAGAACCTCTTTTCCAGCTTTGTCAAGTGAAAGACCAACTTCCTCACGAATCACAGTTGCTGCAAGCGCAGATGGAAAAAAACAGGACAAGATTAAGACATACCACATTGATTATGCCTGCACACAAGGGCTGAGCAAGTTACCTCCAGTGAGAATGGCAATATCGTCAAGGTATTGGCTCTTGCGCTCTCCAAATCCTGGAGCTCTGAGAGCTGCAATCTTCAGTGTACCTCTAAGCTTGTTAACAACAAGGGTAGCTAAAGCCTCCTGCTCAATGTCTTCTGCGATAATTAAAATTGGGTATCCTCCTCTAATGGCATCCTCCAGAACACCGACGAGATCCCTTGCATTGGTAATTTTCTTGTCAACAAGAAGCAACTGCAGTCAAACGAACAATACATTAAGAACATGCATCTAGTGAAACACTTCGGTGGAGTGAGCTCAAAGTTACCTTGCAGTTGTCGAACTCGACTGACATTTTCTCACTGTCTGTCACAAAGTAAGGGGAGATGTAACCGCGGTCAAATTGCATTCCTTCCACAACGTAGAGAGCGTTCTCTGCACTTTTACCCTCTTCAAGTGTCACCACACCTTTCCTGCCCACTCTGCTCATTGCTTCAGCTATCATACTTCCAATTTCTTCATTGTTACCCGCACTAACAGCTGCCACATCTGCAAGTTCACTGTCTTCAACCTACATCAGAGACATGTCTTAGTTTCAGCGATCATACTTTCGACTCGTCACATATTAAAAAGAAAACAAAGAGTGCTATGTATAAAAAGGTAACCTCTTTAGACATTTTCTTGAGCTCAGCAACCAAAGCCTTGGCTGTCTTCTCAATGCCTCTAGTGATCAATACAGGGTTTGCACCAGCAGCCACCACCTGAACGATACAAATTCCAGGATATAAAATCACCATTCCTTAAATTTCACCAGAGGAAGCTGAAATAACAACGTTAGACATACCTTGACACCCTCAGCAATAAAACCTTGTGCAAGAACCACAGATGTAGTGGTACCGTCACCAGCCAAGTCATTAGTCTTGGCAGCTGCTTGCCTCACAAGTTTAGCACCAATGTTCTCAACAGGGTCTTCCAATTCAACCTACAGTATAAAAGTTCGGAGTTACAAGAGTCTTTTCAATTAAAAAAAAAAAATAAACATCATTCTCAGAAGGGGGAAACGATGATTCCATACCTCCCTAGCAACAGTGACACCATCGTTAACAATTCTAGGTGATCCATACTTGCTCTCAAGAACAACATTTCGCCCTTTCGGTCCAAGTGTAACACCAACTAGGTCTGCAAGCTTGTTGACACCAGCCTAGTACAAATGCAAAACCTTTAGTAAAGTTTGGGAGTATATATAATAATCCACTAAAAGAATTATTTTAAAAGAAAACAGAAAGCTCACTTGAAGTTTCCTAATGGTAGTCCCGTCTTTGTTGAAATGCAACTCCTTGGCTGCGCATACAATTGCAGGACTAGATCTTCTGAGCTTGGGGCATACGTTCTGCCTCCTTCCGAACGAGCTTGAAGACAGCTTGTTCATAAGTTTCTTATCCGATTTGTGGCCATTTGGAGCAACCATTGAACCAATGGAAGACGCTGCAGTGAAAGTTGATGCCATTTTTTCACTACAAACACAGACACAATTCAACAGTTAGATAACATTTCTAAGAATTATAAAAAGGACTCTACTTTTCGTCAATATATGGTTCACATAATCAAAACAAAACAACCCACAAAGCTAAACTGATGAAAACTCGCAGCAATATCAGAAAAGAACAAGAAAGGTGACACTGACACATTTCAGAGTACAGCTCACTAACAACACCATCGACAATCTATGAAACAATAATCGTTATATCTATGAAGTAACCAAAATCGTTAGAGAAATGCGTTAATACTTGCGGAAATAGTTTTTTTTTTTTTTTAAAAAAAAAGGTTTCAGCAAGTTCTCATCCAAGATAACAACACCAAACATAGAGACACATAAACACAAACTGAGCCACAGAAAATGCAGCGACTCAAAAGATTAGAAGGAACTAACAGAGAAGTAAAGAAGAAAAGCAGCGGAGGAGGTTCTTTACCGGAAGGGTTTTTCCGGATAAGAAAATTGGTAGGAGTAGGTTTATCTCTTTATTCTCGCTTGGAAGTGGAAGATGCCTATTTAACGTTCCCTTAGCTCTTCAAGCTTTTGAGTTAATCCTGACCGTTGGATTCAACGCTCCGGATTGGTAATCGGATCCTGGATCACTTTTTCTGGCCTTTGTTTTAAATTGGGCCATTGTTCAAATCGGGCCATTTTAGATACAACAACAAATCAACAATAAAAATGTTCTTAAACTTATTTCGTTTTTCACTTTTAGGTTCCAAGCTATCTGAAATGTATATCAAACAAAATTTACTAAGTAGCTAAAAGGATTGTGTTCAAAAAAAGAAGCTAATTGGATTAAACCGGTTTTAACAGTCAAAACTGGATGAAGCCATTAAAAGAGAAAATCTTTGCGCTCTTGCCTCTTGGATATAATTAAGTAGGTCCTACGGGTTCAGATCAAACTAGTAGTTCGGTTCAGTAATCATCATCTCTTTCATTGTTATTCTCTGCGATAAGCAACTAATTGCCTAATACCATGATCTATGATACTCAAAACACTTCAGAAACTAAAGCCGCGAATCGGCTTAAAGGAGTTTATTACATAGTCTTGGACTCTTGGTGTCATATTACAGATGGTTAGCAAAGAGGTTCTAAGTTACTACGGTATTTATTGCTCATTGAAACAAACATTACAGGAAACAAGATACGTGGAAGAAACATAGAACAAAAAAAAAAACAAAAAAGAAAAGAGATATATTGGCATCTCTTTTCGGTATTTACAGTTTTTGGTTTTCAATCTGGATCAAACCAAGTCCTTGCTGAAGTAAGACAACCTCAGTCACAAAGCGCTTGCCACCATCCTGAGATCCCCTAGTTCTTGACAATCAACGTGAACATGCTTTTTTGTTTCTTTTCATAAATAGGCTCTGCTTGTATCAAATGATCAATAATCAAACCATCGTGTGTAAAAAAAGTAAACAGAGAGGTTGGAGACTCACATTACTATTATTGCTGGATTTTCCTGAACTCTGTAAGAACTGGGTAGATATTCTCAAAGGCGGTGTAAGTCTCTTCTCTCATCTGATAGTGTAACCTCAAAGATTCCATCAGATGACCCCCAAAAGTATTTTCATGACAAAAATGTGTTTAAATCATTCTGAGAGGATGTAAGTAAGATTATTTATTTACCTTGGCTCCAGTTATAACAATCTTTCCAGACACAAAAATAAGGAGTACTATCTTTGGTTGTTTCATCCTATATATCAGTCCTGGGAATAGTTCTGGCTCGTACTGGAGAGAGAGATGCGAATCATCATCAGACATATTATCTCCATTTTACAACTACAAATGCTTGAGGTTATCACTTACACTTGAGAAAGCACTGTGAGAGTATGCAAGACCTTCAAGCCTAATGGGGAATTTGACATCACAAGACCCTACAATGTTCTGAATCTTGAAATCCTGCAAACAGCAAATTTCATTACTAGTACGTTCTCCTAACACTGAAAACCAAACAAATTGCTGCTTGGAATGTAGGATCAGAATTAGAGATAGGTACCTTGAACTTTGCAGGAAAGCCAAGCTTTTGAACAATCCGAGCGTACTGAACAAACAAAAAGAAAGAGTTCTTTAACATAGTAGAAACCAAACACCTACTGAAACTCTATCAAAGCTTCAGTGTTCCCAGAAGACAGAAAATCAGACAGTTACTAAGAGGAGCTAGTTTACCTTTCTCGCAGCCAGCTTTGAAAGATGTTCACTCTTAGCTCCAGTACACACCTAAAATAAGACAGCATAACAAGTAAAAACGAGAACATGGTAGATAATTAATACGAGAAAAAAGTGACCAAATTAGCTATGCTATAAAGGCAATAGAACGTACCATTTTCCCAGAAGCAAAAATCAAAGCTGTGGTCTTTGGCTCTCTTATCCTCATAATCACCGCAGCAAAACGCTGGAGCATGAAACACACGGAACATTAAAACTAAATCCAGAAAATACAAAAAAAAAAATTACTTATAACTTTCTATAGTCAATCAGGTTCGGAAAAGAAAAGAAAAAACAAATAACTGTGACATAGGTATAAGAAAAAATCATTTTAATATACAGAGCTGTAGAAAGACTGATGGCTCTTAAAATTACTTTTTAATTAACGTCCAATCAAAATGATGGATAAAACAAAAAAGAAGAAGATGAAGACAGACCTTGGGGTTATATTCAGCATTACGAGCCTGTAAAGCTATGGCTTTAAGGTCAAGCTTGCAGTCTAAGTTTACCGTTGAGACAATGTTTCTGAAACAAGACACAAAGTTAAAAGTCTTGTCATTTCACAAAGCACAAACTCCAGAAGGTGAAATACAGAGACAAGAGAGAGAGAACTACTCACTGAAGAGTTGGAACAATCCCTGAAGGATGCTTGCTAAGGTCAACTGGTTGACTCCCTTCCATTCCTTGTTCAGCCATTCTCTGACATACACACAAAAAAAAAAAAATCAGCTAGATCTCGGCATAGACAAATCATTTCTAAGCCGACAAACATCCACAATCAGACAAGGAGAGCTTTTGTTGAAAGAACTATGAAACTAATCGGAGAGAATATGAGATCCAATTCGAGACGGCAACTTAAAGGGTACGACGAAAACTAGACTAGATCCGAGTGATTGAACCTATTAGAAGCTAAGGGTAAGAAGCAAAATCAAACCTTTCGCTAGTTTTCAATCCGGAATCTCAAATCTAGGGTTTCGTAAGCCCCAAATGATTTGAAAAAAGGATAAGGCTTTATATATATATACAAAGGAAGGAAGAGAGATTTTAGAGAGGGAAAAGAGATTTGTAAAATGGGATTTATAAAGGAAGAGTCTCGTTTCTATATCGCTCCCTCTCTGGCTTGGTTCTCTTTGGGGATGAGATTTGTGAATGAGAGGGTCGTGTTTTGGATCTGAGGAGGAGCTTATTGACTTCTTTCCTGGCACCGTATATATAGTTTCCTAAACTACCCCTTCCTCATTATGTTGATTGAGGGTAATTCTGGGACATCACGTTGATAGATCTAACATTACTGTCTTTGCTGGAATTGTATGTCAACGACCAATCTTTGTCCGCCACGTTTGGTATTACACAATGTTAGTGCTCGTGCGAGTTTTTTTTTAGTTTAATAATATCTTTTGGTTATTAATAAACATATCCACTTCGGACAACTACGATTGATCAAACTAGAGCGTGGTTATATAATAAACACGATTTTACACCACAAAACATAGTATATATGAAGATATAGGTATCATAAAATGTTAAAAGAGATCAACGATTTTGGTGATGATTGTTTCCTTAGTTTCTAGTTCCAAATCATACAAATGCAGCAGATGTGGACAACAAGGACACAACAAGAGTATATGTGTTGAGCCAATTGGATAACAAGAGTCTTTTTATCAAAACTTGTCTTCATTTGATTATTTTATATGATGTTATAACAATTTGAATCTCATATCTTTTGAACCTTTTATTTTACATTCATCATTTTATAATATGCTTTACATAATTTATAAGTGTTTCTAAAAGTTTTACGTTACTAAAAAATTGTGTGGTTATGTTAATCAACTATCTTTTATAAGACCCTTATAAATTTTAGAGTTGAAATTTATTTCAGAATTTATATGTTTCTAAGATACTTGATGTCATTGGCTCAGCTTACCAATGTGAATATAGATCTAATAAGTTTCTTAGAAAAGGATTAAGTTCAAACCAGAATGATTAAAGTACAAACCAAAAGATGTTCTTTCATCAAAGCCATTAAAAAAAATAACAGTTATAATTTCAAAAGGGAACAAAAGATAGCACTAAAAACTGAACGAGCGTTCATTTCTTCAAATTCACCATGTCTTCTACTCCGATCATCAGTTGAATCTTTTCCAGCTTGTGTCTTTTGTTTTTCCGAGATGGAGGTGCCTGCAACAGCTCTCTTCATAAACAAAAAATAAGAGAAATCAATAATGATTTTTGGAAGTAGCTAATGAAACTCAAAAGAACATTTTATAAGACGTTATAAAGAGAGTTATTTTACCTTTCTTCCTGCTGGTCTTCTTAGTTTCCTCTTTTCAACTTGCTCGGGCTTCTCGGCTTCATCATCTGCTTCCACTTGTTGTTTTTTCTCCTCATTTGTTTTGCCCTATTTCAAAAGAAAAAAGCTATAAACAAAAACTTCATTGGGATGCTATTTTATAAGACATTATAAAGAGATTTATTTTACCTTTCTTCCTGCTGGTCTTCCTAGTTTCCTCTTTTCACCTTTCTCCGGCTTCTCGGCTTCATCATCTGCTTCCACTTGTTGTTTTTTCTCCTCATTTGTTTTGCCATATTTCAAAAAAAAAAGCTATAAACAGAAACTTCATTGGAAAGCCATTTTATAAGGAGAAATTGCCACTAATAGCACTTTTATGATACCACTTTTCAAAAATACACTAACCAACTTTACCATTAAATTTTAAAGAGTAGAAAGACTACTATACCCTTACATACACAACATATTATCTTCTCTTCCCCTCTCCAAATCTCATCTTCGATCAAGACCTTCTCTCCTGTGAAAAAGTTCGACGACTTCTCTCCGGTGACCAATTTCACAGATATCAAAGACGTTCCGGCGACCAAATCCAAGTGATAATCGGAGGAAATCAACGACTCTCTGTTGAGTAAATCTAATTACTCCGACAAAATCCGACGAGATCGACGATGCTCCGGTGAACACTTACAAGGTCCGGTGAATGTAATTGACAAAATCAGAGATAGATTTGTAAGTTTGTTTGAATTCCGACTTTAATTTAATCTATTTAAAGCCCTAAATCTAATTGATGTGTTTGAAGTAGCGAGATGAAATTTTATGTGGCTGGTTTGCGTTCAGATTTTGAAGATCAAAGAGGTTGGAGAGCTGTTTGAAGAAGCAAGATGGACTCTGAACAAGAAGTGGTTTGTGCTATCAAAGAACTACAGATTTATAAAGCTTTATAAAAGTTGCAGAGTTGGCTTCTTAACACCATATTTTCTATCATCTTCTTTAGATGTCTCTTATACTTGAAGAGGTTAGTTGTACATCTAAGTGAGTTTGACTGCAATCATTTTGATGTTGATCCCTATTTTTCTTATAATCAGGTAATAATGATTGAAGTGTGTTATGTATGTGGAGAATGGAAGCTAATAAATGGGATTCATTGGGATTTCACAATCGATGTTGATCGAGGATGTTCTTTTAGTATGATTCATGAAGATGTCAGCTACAATGATTTGATTGGGGTTGTTTTAGAAGATTTTGGGATCAATGACAACAAAAACAGTGTAAATCTTAGCTATGTCTCACCTTCCAAATTAAACTTTGGTACAAAAGAGCTTCCTCCAGTTTTATTAGGAATGATCGTCAAGTAACGCCATATATGAACAAACTTCAAGAGAATGCAGACATTCACCTATGTGTAACTATTAAGGTAACCACATGAAATTCTTTTGCTAGCGTTTTTGTTTATAAGCGTTATCGTTATTCTTCAAGGTAGTATGTAGTACTCATTAATATAGAGATTCACTATTACATTCATGTTTTTTTCTTTTTATGTTTCAGAGAAAAGCACAAATATCGCCATTGATTATATCAAACATGATGCGACATCGGATGAAATTTCCAGACTCATGATTCACCTATTGCTAGAAGTAGTAACGATTTGAGGTACTTTTCAAAAGTCTTACCTTAACGTTCAGTAATTATAAGGCCTTATATATTGTTTTAGACATTAGGATTTGATGGAGTACTACAAAGAGGTATTGCTACTAGTGAGCTAATTTTGTATTTCGAGCTAATTTTGGTTGTGATGTTTTTTTAAATAAAAATTTTATTTTATAATGCTTTATAAAACTTAATAGATCCATGCTTACTTTTGCAGAGAGGAACACACACACACCCCGAGTGAATGGAACAACATTCATAGAGTTGAAGTCTCGGTATATAACATACTCAGATATAGATATCCTATTTCTCCTTCTAGTGGTGTTATTGGCAATAAGGTTCATATAACTTTCTGTTGATGTGAATATATCAGTATCTTATAATGGTTATAAATTATATTTTCTAACTGTTTTTCTAATTGTTTTTGTTTTAGAGAGGATTGCACTCAATGGGACCTGATGTATATGGATCTGAAAAGTCAAAATTGTCATCTTTTTCTAGTAAACGTGGTAGAAAGCATGAGAGAGATTCACATTCCCATTCAGAAATCTTGTCACCAATTTGTTTTGCAAATCAACGCAATGATGATAATGATTTGTTCTGCGGGAAGTTTTTCAAGGATAAAAAGGAAATGAGCACAAAGTTGAAGCTGCATGCTGTTAGTCAAGGCTTTGAGTTCTCCACACAGTATTCAGACAAACAACGTTATATTCTTAAGTGTGTGGATGAAAATGCAGTTGGGATTTTCGCGAAATCAGTTAAAGAATCTGAGAGTTTTGTTGTGCGCCATTATGTATCTAAGCATACATGTGACACTTCTCTGAGACGTGTTAACCATCGGCAAGCTACTGCAAAAATGTTGGGAAGTATGGTCAGAAATAGTTATAAAGGAGGAAAGATTGGGTTGAAGCCTAAACAGATCATAGACAAAGCTAGAGATGATCATGGTGTTGTGATTTCATATTTAAAGGCTTGGAGGTGTCAAGAGCATGCCCAAGATCTGGCTAGGGTACTCGATGACAGTTTTCAAGCTTTGCCCAGCTGGTTTCACATGTTTAAAGAGAAGAATCCAGGTTCAAAGACTTTTATTGAAGTTGATTCTGTGGGGAAATTCAAATATGCATTTTTGTCGTTTGGTCCAACTATCAGAGGGTTTAAGCTGATGAGGAAGGTACTTTCTATTGGTGGTGCGCATCTGAAATCAAAGTATAAAGGAACTCTACTTGCTGCGACAGCACAAGATGGTAATTTTCACTTGTATCCTATAGCTTTGCTATAGTTGATTCTGAGAATGAGGCCTCATGGAGTTGGTTTATGATGTGTATGAAAACCATCATTCCTGACGAGGAGGATCTGGTTTTTATCCCTGATCGTACAGCCTCTATTGAAAAAGCTCTTTTACAACATTATCCGCTTGCTCACCATGGTATTTGCATCTTACATTTTGAAAAGAATGTCCTGGACAAGTTTAAGAGTTCAACACTTATCCCATTGATTGTTGAGGCTGCTTATGCTTACACCAAGGAGATTTCGATTATTTGTTTGATGAAATTGAGGCGGCCGACACTGAAGTAGCTGAGTATCTTCGTAATGCGGACTTCAAGAAGTGGTCGCGAGCTTATTCTCCTGCCAATCGCTACAACATCATGACATCAAACTTGGCGGAATCAATTAACTCTTTGCTGAAAGATAGTCGTGAGTATCCGATAGTCGTCTTTTGACACTATTAGGATGATTATGACTAGGTGGTTCACTGAACGTCGTGATGAAGGAGATCTTCATATCCACCTCTCCACATTCAAAGTAGGGAAAAGATGAAGGAGTTATATAATCTTAAGTCTCGCTGGCTTGAGGTTTCCAAAATCAATGATTCAGAGTATGAGGTTAAGGGAGATACAAGAGATCAAGTGGTGAATTTTCAAAACAGGCATTGTTCATGCTTGGTTTTGATGTCGAAGTTTCCTTGCTCATGCTATTGCGCTGCAAAAGCTGGAAATAAACATGAAAATGATTATGTCAATGATTTTTCTCCAATGAAAGGTGCGTTCTCTCAGTCATGTTTTATAAATGTTTATAAAGGTTATCGGATTTATAATGGTTTATAAACATTATTCTTTAACACTTGTTTTACATTTTTTCCTTCTTGGTTGTATCTTTCATCTAATTCTCTCAATTTGCTTATTAGGTTTAAACAAGCATATTCAGAAAGCATATATCCTGTTGGTGATAAAGCATATTGGGATATTCCCTCCTATGTAGCAAAATTTGTTTGTCGCCCTCCATCTACTCGCTTTCCTAGTGGCAGAAGGAAGAAAAAAAGAATTCCAAGTTCGTGGGAGTACGGAAAATACCGGTCCAAATCCGAATCAATATCCAAATCATACAAATGTTGATTATCAGTGTGTGTTTCCTACGTTGAAAACAAATAATTATAAAATACTATGCAGGTATATAATTGGAACACTACATTAAATATATAATACATTATAAAAAAAAAAACTCACTTGTTTTTGTTTGACATTTTCCATTCTGTCATTTTTTTCCTTTCTGATCTTATCAACTGGCTCAAAAGGATGAATTATTGGATGTTTCTTCCTTGCTCCCGTAAATGGTGGCTGTGTATGAATGGATGGTATTTGACCTCTTTCACTTCTTCTAAGTGCAACGTCACCTATATCACCTTTATTCTTCTTTTTAACTGGAGGCTCAGCATCATCATTTACCTATACCACAAATAAAACAGTTTTTTTCAAAGAGATATGTTTATGAAACTAAACAAACATTCATAAACTAAACAAACCTGGTTTTCTTGTTGTACTGATCTCTTTTTAGTTTTCATTAAAGGTTGGAACTCAAACTTCTCACCAACATCTCTCATAAGAACCTGAATCATGTAAATCTTTATAAGGCTTTAAGAGACCTTATCAAATATGAAATAGATTTATAAGGCTTTATAAAATACCTCAGTTGCACACTTTACACTACTACGACTTTCTTGAGAAAGAAGATCAAACTTAGGAGTGGTATATGTTGGAGTAGGCGATGTAACTTGAATACAAAATATTTTCTGGAACCATAAGTTTAAGCTTTATACATTAAAATCTTCAAGGCGTTGTAAAATATATAGAAATTTGTTACCCTTGTATCAAAGTTTGGGATAGTGAATGTTTGAGAAGACGACGTCACCTGCAAAAGATAAGATTAGTCAAGTTTTATATCAAAAAAATTATAAACCTTTTATATTTCTATTTTAGATTTTGTACCTGTGACTTTTGTTTCTTGAAGCTTTCGTTTTCCATTTTTTCAGTCTCTTCGTCTTGAGTGATTTTCCCTGTAATCTCATTTTCCCCAATAGTATTCACTTCCGTTAGTTGCTGCGTAGCAGAAATTGCTTCTTCATCAATTATCTCTTCATCATTTCCATCATCTGCTGCATTTCTTTTATCAACAGGATTTGCTTCTTCTTCATTTTCATCATTGGGTGCACCTTTTGTATCATCAATTGGCTGCATTCTCATAATCTTGTTTATTTGATGAACCGTCAGGTACCTTCAAGAAATCATGTCATATTAGTTAAAGAAAAAAACATGTGAAAGTTTTTATAAGTGCTTGGAAAAGTTATTTGCTTACCTTAAATCCTAAGACATTCTGGATTACTTCTACTCGTTTACCCAAATCATAAACCATTTGGATTAGCTTATCGAGTTTCTCACTGTTAGACATGGAACCATCTTCATCTTGATTTTTCTCCTTATCTTTCTCATGCGCTTCATCTTTTCTTTTCTCTCCACTCTTCTTCTGCTCCTGCTCATTAACAGATTTATAATTTTGAAAACGATAGCCTTATTATACATTTGCTATTTAAACATATTCATCCTCCAATTTTGATAACACAATAAGAAAAGAACTTTTATAAACCTTTATAAAGAGAGTTCTTTACCTTATTTATTCTTCCATCTTTCTGCCTTTCAACTACCACGGGGTCCTCGAGTCCTGCATCAGCTTCCATTTGTTCTTTTTCCTCCTCAAGTGTCTGCCCCTATTTCAAGAAGGAAAAAAACAATAACAGATTTTACGATGGCTTATAATTCCCTCAAGTAGTCTAAGTTTATAATAGCTTATAAATTATCTTACTTCATTGAATTCGCCATCAGCTCCCACCTGTGGTTCTTCATCATCTTGTGTCTGCTCCTATTTCCAAAAGAAAAAAGAAAAAACAGTAACAGAAATGCTGATAGTATGTAAACATATTAATCTTTAAATTTTATAAACCGTTATAAAGAGAGTTCTTTACCTTATTTCCTCTTCCTTCTTTCTGCCTTCAACTACCACGGGGTCCTCGAGTCCTGCATCAGCTTCTATTTGCTCTTCTTCTTCCTCAAGTGTCTGCCCCTATTTCAAGAAGAAAAAAAAAACAATAACAGATTTTACGATGACTTATAATTCCCTCAAGTAGTCTAAGTTTATAATATCTTATAAATTATCTTACTTCATTGACTTCACTATCAACTCCCACCTGTTGTTCTTCATCATCTTGTGTCTGCTCCTATTTCCAAAAGAAAAAAGAAAAAACAGTAACAGAAATGCTGATGGTATGTAAACATTTTAATCTTTAAATTTTATAAACCGTTATAAAGGAGTTCTTTTACCTTGTAAAGAGGATCCTCGAGTCCTTCATCAGCTTCCATTTGTTCTTCTTCTTCTTTCTCAAGTGTCTGCCCCTATTTCAAGAAGAGAAAAAAAAATAACAGATTTTACGATGGCTTATAATTCCCTCAAGTAGTCTAAGTTTATAATATCTTATAAATTATCTTACTTCATTGACTTCACTATCAACTCCCACTTGTTTTTCTTCATCATCTTGTGTCTGCTCCTATTTCCAAAAGAAAAAAAAACAGTAACAGAAATGCTGATGGTATGTAAACATATTAATCTTTAAATTTTATAAACCGTTATAAAGAGAGTTCTTTACCTTGTAAAGAGGATCCTCGAGTCCTGCATCAGCTTCCATTTGTTCTTCTTCTTCTTTCTCAAGTGTCTGCCCCTATTTCAAGAAGAGAAAAAAACAATAACAAACATATGATGGCTTACAATTTTTAAATAAATGATAGTCCAATTTTATAAAGGTTTATAAATTAGTTTACTTCATTGGCTTTTGAAGTTTCTCTTTCTTTATCAACTTCGCCCAATTCAGCATCAGCTTCCACTAGTTGTTCTTCTTCATTTTGTGTTTGCTCCTATTTCAAAAAATTCAATAAAAATATTTATAAATGCTTATAATATTTAACAATTTCAAATTTGATAAAGCCTTATAAAACCTCAAAAACCCATTGACCTTAGAGTTTTGCTGTACATCTTTGTCTTCTGCCCTGCTTTGTCGAGCAAGGTCTTCTGTTGTAAGAAAAATATTCACAAATCCTTGTTCCCAATCGCTTTTCTTCAATTTGTATCCTTGTTGAACTAGTTGTACAATACTGTCAAAGTCCGTATCATCAGGATGTGTCGGGTTCACCAAATGTTTGAATTCCTCAGAGAATCCGATCACAGTAGTAACCACACCCTGTGACAAAGATAAAACAACATTTTAACTATAAGTCTCCTGTGACCCTGTTTCAAGGAGTATGTTTATAAACCTATTTTTAAACAATACAGTAACAATAAATTTATAAAGGGAACTTTGGTTAAAACTCACATTGTTTTTCCTTTCCAACTCCAACAATTCAGAAATTGTAATAGACCTCGTTGAGTGCCAATGTAGACATAATGGACCTGAAGAAGAAGTTTCCTGGCATGGCTTTCCCAGAGATTTTCCAAGCTTAGGGACTGACGACAAAGCCCACAGATTAATAGCTATCACAAAACCTGAAACTTCATAACTTTCTCCTGTCCAAAAACTTGCTCTCAACCGTATAATCCTATTTAACAAAACTGAATACGCAAGTTTTCCCTAGGCCATCTTTGAGAATCTATCATAATTGTGATAAGCCATCAACCTTTTCTTCGGGATTAGAGAGCTAGTGTTTCCTGCTATAATTACCCCTTCTGTGATGATTGCTATTCCAATACATAGTCTCTCCAGTCTTGACATTGTTCGTACTTTATTTTCAAGCCGATGATACAAGGTACTTACCGTGTACTTGTCCCCCTTGGTTAGCATCCAAGGAAAAGGTTTCCTCAATTCTCTGAACATTGGCTCTGTTTTTGTTTTATCTTCCTCACAAGCTAATCATGTTGTCAACTGAAATTCTCGCATCGAAAATCTCATTGGTTGATCAGAGAATGTAAACCACAGACCTTCTCCATTGGTCATTATTCTTCGCTGCATGATGAAATGAAACAAATCCTTTGAAAAATGAACGCTAGTCCTTCTTGCCAGCTTGACAATGCTTCCAATGTGTGAGATCTCTATTTGAGATACTCTTTTTCTCCTAATATATTAGCAACCTTAGAGACGTAGTCCATGTTCGAATGCTGGATGATCACTTTGTGATTATCTGGTGGTTCTGTTCCAGGTCCATATATCCTAGGAGGCAAACTCAAATTTGACCAAAAGTCATTGCTATCCAACTGGAAAACAAAAAAAAAAAAAATTAAAATTTATATTACTTTATAAAACAATGATATGAACTTTCTAATCATGATCTATAGATACTTTATCCAAGCACAATGTTCATGTATTTCCACAATATCTCAACACTAGAAGTAATAGAAGTAATAGACAATGTTCATGTAAATCGTTCTTCTTTATAAAGACTTATAAATCGTCGAGTTGTACTTTTAACAATATCCAGAAATCCAGATTTATAAGGGATTATAATTCTGTAAAAAATGCAGTGTTTGCTATTCCAAAATCTTAATCTCAACACTGCAAGTAATAGACACTACATCTCAACACTAGAAGTAATAGACACTACTCCTCTATTGCTAAATCGATCTTCTTTATAAAGACTTATAAATCGTCGAGTTGTACTTTTAACAATATCAATAAATCCAGATTTATAAGGGATTGTAATTCTGTAAAAAATGCAGTGTTTGCTATTCCAAAATCTTAATCTCAACTTGAACTCCAAATCAACCTTGTTTGCCTTTTTGATAAAAGCAAATTTTTAAAAATCAAGGATGTTCATCACAGAAACTATTTTTCTTATATCTAACCATCCCTTCCAATTAGAAGTCTAAAACCTATAGTCAACAAATTACAGAGATTAGAAACTTACAATTTGTGAATTTGGAGTCGACATTTCCGATGAATAGCTCGTCGGCGTCGGCGATCGTGTGAGACAGAGAATCCGTGTGTTAGCTCGTCTGAGATCTCAACGGAACGATGACGATGACTTTCGATGACGACGACGACGACTTTCGTTGACGACGACGACGACGATGGTTCCTGAGGAGAGAAACGATGGATCTCGACAGAGAGAAGAAGGTCACGACTGAGAGAAAAGTCGGTGATATCTTAGAGATAGTAGCGTTAATTTTGTCTTTTACACATTAATGAAAAGTGTATTTGTGAAAATGTCCTTCTATTGATTGTATTGTTAAATTGTGGTATTACACAAAGTGTAGTTATGAAATTTCCCCTTTTAAATTTTATTTATCTAATTTTAAAATTTGAATATATTTTTCTTGTTACCAGTTTAAAATAAGTATTTTTATTATTCTCAATATAGTTAATTGGTATTAATGGATAATTTGGTTATATAATTTTGTTCAATATAACATGAAATTTATACTATAATATCTTTTCTATTATATGTAACACAATTAACTAATAAAATGTGAAGAAGGGAGTTTGATGTTTTTGAGTTATGTAAACAATAAAATTATGTATAGAACTTAAATTATCTTAACTGAAAAGATCAGAATCTTATCTTGAATAAATTCATGAAAAGAAAAATACTCCAATAACATAGTTAATAATTTTTTAAATATTTTTCAAAAAAACATACTTAATAATATTGTTTTACGTGTAACAGTTGGAAACTCACAATTGAATATCGATCTAGAATGTTATTTTAATATGTCTAATGGTAATATATTAATTATATAGTAAACAAATTTTTGAATTTTATAGTATTACATGATTAGAAGTTTGTAAATTTAAATTATATTTTTATTAAAATATATATATATATATATATATATTTAATTCATTTATTATTTTGTTGTTATATTGCTTTAGTTTTATTTATATATTATTTTGTTAATAATTTAGTTTCTTTTAAGTAATTTTAAAATTTATTTAAATATATGATGTCTCTATTTTATATTTAACTAGGTGACTGCCCGCACTTGGGTAGAATTGGGTTTGGGTCGATCCGCCCAGCTAACCCGCTGGTCACCTTGTTTTAAGAGTCATAATTTCGATCCGCATGAGCCCCAATGAAAGATTTAAATATCCGCACCCGCCCAGATTTATGGGTAATCCATGGGACCCGTGGATTAAATTTTAATAAAATAATTATTTTAATTATATTTTAATTATTTTTAATTATATATTAATTATTTTGTAATAAAATAATTAAAATTATATATTTAATTTGCATAATGAAATCGTTCAAGGAAAGATATTATATTTGTATTGTCATAAAATGATATTCATATAATATGATTTTAACTTGCGCAAGTAATAAATATTAGTAAGGTAAGTTAATTAAAACAAACAACTTAATTAGATACAAATCGTTAAATCGAGTTAAGCAATGTAATCAATATGATAGTAAGAGTGAATGGTTTACCATATTTGTAATAAGGAAACTTATTAATACATGTATTAATTCTTGCGCAAGTAATATATAATAAGGTTAGTAATTTATGCACAAACATGGTAAATTACATTTAAAATCGTGAAGTAAATACTCTTGGGATTTAAATTATGCAACCAGTGTAATTTATTATAAAAAATTAACTAATTGAAAATATTTAAAAGATGGGCTATATGGACTAATAATAGTGATCTTACAACATTAAGATACCTATTATATTGTCATAAATTGGTCTACGGTAAATATGATATCAACTTGCCCAAGTAATCTGTATTCAATACACAAAAAAACTCAATGGCTTCGTTGTGTGTTGAAAATGTGTTATTTATATAGTAAATTGATTGACGTTTTAAATGATATAGCTTCTATGATAAGCAATATAAAAGAATATTCTTTAATAAAATTTCAATTTTTTTTTTATAGTTATAAGATAAGATTATTTTTGGAATACTTTGTTAGTAAAGTTAAAAGAGAATATCTTTGGTTCACATATCCCATTATCAATATTTAAATACTAAATACACGAAATTAGGAAATAAAATATGTCGTCAGTTGATTGCAACAGCTTTTTGATTGATAGGTTACAACAAATATTTAAATATTAAATGAATAATAATGAAAATAATATCTAGGGAGTAGATTGCAACAACTTTTTGAGAGATATATTCCATTATAGATATTTAAAATATTATATAAATTATTTTAAATTGACATTAAATGTTATTTATATTTGAATATGTACTTTCATAGCAACTGTACTTATGTTTAACCAAAATAATTATATAAAATATTTTACAAATATCATATTATAAATTCATAATACATTTATAAAAAAATATAAATCATAATTTATGAATCAAATAGTAATATATATAAATCGATATACAAAATTTTAATTTATGCATATAATACACTGATAAAAAATCTAAAAACTATAATTTATGAATATGATACATATATTATATATAATTTGAAAAAAGAACTACCTTCACAAATCTTTTAAAACCTTCGTTGACTTCCAAAAAGAAAATTTTTGATGTATCTCCATGGTAATCCTGTAAAACATTCAAATCGACAAACATGTACTAATACAATTCTATCTCTAAATATATAAAGTGCTTACATATTAGTGACTTACATGCAAGTAAACTCTGTAATCAATGTTTATTATATCCTCAATCTACAATAAGAAGTAATAGTTAGTGGATGTCAAAAAGAAAAGAAAAATGATAGTTAGTGAATGTTCATTCGAAATCTCATTCGGATTAAAGAACAAACCATACGATACATGTAGCTGCAAGTAATCTTCTCACAATACCCCGATTCTTCTCTTTGAATATGAACTCAAACCTGCATATACAAAAAAATTAAAATCAGCAAACCAAAAATATATGTATAAATAAAAAGCTTAACATTCAAAAAAATAAAATAAATAGAAATCTACTAAACAAAAGCAAAAAAAGTATTCACACCACAAAAAACTCAATGACTTCGTTTTTGTGTTGAGAATGTCTTATTTATATAGTAAATTAATGGAAGTTAGCTTTCATGATAAGCTAGTAAATTAGTACACATTTTCAAATGATCTAGCTTCAATGGAAAGCTATAAAATAGAGATATGTTCATACAATAAATAATGAAAGCGTTTAAAAGAAAATATTAAATTGGTAGTTTCATAAAATGATATTCATATGATATGATTATTCTTGCGCACGTTATTTATTTGTAATAAGGAAACTAATTATTACATGTATTAACTAATATTCTTGCGCAAGTAATTTATTTGTAATAAGGAAACTAATTATTACATGTATTAACTAATATTCTTGCGCAAGTAATTTATTAATTAATTATGTAAGTTATTTGGAAAGTGATATTAATTGGTCATTAAATTATGTTTTCCCTTGCAATTAGTATTCAATGGTACTTTCCTATTATAGTGGGATCGATGAATTAAAAAATGATAAAGAAATTCCAAAAAATCGACCAATCAAATGTCTCAAATTCTTCTGAGAAGCTCTTTATGTTCAAGTATAATAATATGGTCGATTACAAGTTTGAAAATCGTATATAAAAGACCAAATGATCTAAATGATAGTACATGTACTATAGTATATAAAGGATCAAATGATCTAAATCGATAATCGTATATGAAGAAAACTATGATCTCGATGATAGTACATGTACTATAGTGTTTTCGATGATCTAAAATAATTAATACTGAACAAAATGATCTACAAATTTTCTCGAGAATTACAGTTGTTTCCCTTCAATCTGTCTTATTTAGTAAGAATTCAATGCATTAAACAGATAAATTATTGGAAAAGGATGTTCTTTCAACCGAGAATACAAAATAAGGTAAGTATTTATAGGGCTTCCCTTTTTAGTTGTGTCGATGAGAAAAATAAATCAAAAATGAATTTCTAAAAAATCAACCAATAGAATCGCGTTATTTCGGCTGAGAAAGGCTGTATGAGTGTCACGTGTCAAATGTACTTCTCTTTTAATATATAGAGGGATAACACATTTTTGTGTGCCATTCTAAGGTTTTAATAAATGTGTTTATCATTTCATTTTTGTTGCTACAAACATGATTTTCTAGTGATCAATGATAATGTAACTTTAACATTATGTATTATATTTTATCGTACATTTTCTATTTAGATTTTCCAATCTTCATGCTGTTATTTATTTTTTAGGATCATTTTAATTAGGAAATAGGTGTAAAGATGTAAATAAAACTGTATATGTTGTAAATTTAGACTTTTTAGAGTAACTAAGCACTATAAAATATGGAAATTATATTCTGATTTTATTTTACTAAATCTTTCTTTCTGTATATATTTTTTGGATTTTAAAGTTTTATTGTCTTATTCTTTAATTACAGGGAATTGCTATTTCCAATTGTTGTACCTTCATTCTATCTTTTGTTGTTATAATTTAAAGGATCTGATATTTTTTTGTATTGTATATGATATTTATAAATTTGTTTACTATTTTTCTATGAAGAAAAAAGTATCAAGAAAATATTAATGTCAATGAAAATATTCATTACAAATATACAATACATTTTGATGACATTTATTGTTAGTCATTCCTGAGTCTTTTTTTTTGGCACAAGTCATTCTTGAGTCTATATTTGAAACTTTATTTGCTAATAAGTTGTATGTTGCTGTCTGTATATATCATGTATTCACTCTTTAACGATTTAGTCTTTATTTATTATTTGGACGTCATTTCTATTGCTTTCTTGGACTAACTACTAGTGATGACTCATTTTCTCAAAACTTTTTTTTTGAGTGGAAGCATCATTTTCTCAAAACTTTCATTATGTTTTTGCCTTTGATTTCTTTATTCTTTCCTCGACACTGATTACACCATATTTTTTTATGTGATTCGTCAAGACAAAAATGATTTATGACTCCACCCAGTCGTTATGCTTCGGGGTCATATACTTGAAAAGCCTTCAATTGGTTTTTGTTTGTTTTCTTTCTCCAATTACAATGTATAGTCTTTGTACGGTTCAACCATTTCTTTTTTTTTGGATCAAGCTACTGATATCATCAGACAGAAAAGCTTATATTCCACGAATGGAGTGGGAGTTTGTGCGAGAGAAAGCTGATTTAGCCGCTAATAAGATATCATAATATTAGAAGGTATGAAAACTCTTCTCTGTTGTCTTGAGCTGGATATAATCTAGATGTTGTCAACTGATTCTATTTTTGTGATAACTGGAAAACATCTTTATTCTTTCTTACATCACCCTTAATTGGTTGTATAGTCTTTTTACAGTTCGACCATTTACAATATATTGAGAATATCTTAATATTAGATGTTTGCTTATTTTCTTCCAATTAGGACTGCACAGAAAGAGAGAAATTAGAAGTGCGACCACTTTTAAAAAAAATTCGTCGTATCTGTTTAGAGTTAGTATACAAATTACTCTATCTGTTTCGAACTGTAATTAGTTTAATTTAAAATCTTTAATATTAAAAAAGTTATTACTTTAAAAAACTGTCATTTAATATATAAATTCAATCAGATAAAAGTACTTTACATATATAAATTAACCGGCCACAAAATATCCAATAAGTATAAAGTTACATTGAAAAATGAAAAAAAACTATATATTGAAACAAAAAAAACTTTTAAACTGTTATAAACCAAAGGATGGACGATCCATAACCGGCCAGATCCAGCTCGTACCGAACCGACCCATCCGGCCCGACCACATGACCAAGAGGCGGCTGGAGTCTTTCCATTCTTCTCAGCCAACTTCCTTTTCCTTATGTACTTAGGTTTTCCTTTTCCTAGTTATGACTATTTATCTTTTCCCCTTTGGATTAGAATTTCCATTATTCATGTATTTACCATTTTACTATGACGGTCTAATTGTGTATATAAGGAACCTCATATCATGAATAAAGATAATACTTTTGAGCATTCGTTTCACAACACGTTATCAGCACGACTCGCTCCCTAAAATCCTAAAGCTCAAAATCGATCTCTAAACCCTAAAGACCTAGCCGCCGATCATAAACCCCTCTTTCCCTTTTCTTTCTTTTCCGGCTCTGTTTTTTCCATCTGATCAGTTCATCCGTTCGTCCGACGATCCGATAAGCAGCCTGACCTCAACCTGTCCGTTCCAGGCCGCGTTCCAGCTCGAGGTTCTCCTATCCTTGGTGGTTCGATCAACCCAACTTGAAAAGAGGTAAAATTGAAACCCTAATTGAGAATCCATATTGAATCCGGTTGATTGATAAAGTCTTGAACCATTAAAATTTTGATGAACCGTAATCTAGGATAATAGAAACCCTAAATTGTGGAACTAGGTTTTAATTTAGATTGATCTCCTGTTAGGTTGATAGATCAATGGTCATTAGGTTGCTAGAAGAACATATTATATTCCATATTCCATATTGAGATTGTTTTAACAATTAAAATCAAAACCATAATGGTTTTGAATCTCAAAACCTATGATCTAATGATCAAATCGTGTGCTTAAACCTCCCTTGATCTATTGATCAATCTAAAACCCCTAAAAAACATAAAACCCTAAACCGCATGGATGCAATCCGTATGCCATGCATGGAACAATTCAAAACCCTAAAATAAATTGTTTGATTGATTGATATTGCTTGAATGAATTCGTATTGTTTCGAATTGATTGAGGTTATATTTTGAATCCGAATCTGATTAGGATTGTTGCTATATTAATTGTTTTGCATTAATCTGAACCTGATCATGACTATTTTAAATATTCAATTCCGAACTTGGTTGAATTATCACCTAGAAACTGTTTTGCTAGGATGATTAAAAATCGAATTGATTGATTGCTTGAATAGAACCGGTTGCATCATGAACACCTAGAAATCGTTTGCTAGGATCATATTCTGAATTAGATTGTTTGAATTAAATGACTTGTTTGAGATTTCATGATTCCTAATCACTTAGAACCTGATTGATAAGGTGTTTAAAATCCGGTTGCATTAAGATCATATAGAATCAGGTTGTTCATTCCATTAAGTCGTGTGGTTTGTTTGCATTCATGATGATCATTAGAAATAATTGTTAGGATTGATTTTCATTGCTTTAAATCATCTTGTAGCCGTGTGGCTTGCATTCATCATATCTGATCACATTGTTTGCATCATATAATACTTGTTAGAAATTTTTTTCTCTGGTCCGTGTGACATAAACTTTTATTATAAAGCTATAAAAATTTCTAAAAGTATAAATAATTATTTCAGATGACGAAAATCAACAACTTTGATTTTTCTGCCCTAAATCTCTCCGGAGATAATTATTTACAATGGGCACTGGATCCTAAAATCATTCTTAAATCCAAGGGCCTCGGTGAATGTATTACCGAGGACAACAATGAAACTGAAAAAGATCGATATAAGGCAATATTAATTATTCGCCATCATCTAATTGAGAGTCTCAAGGATAAGTACTTAACCATTGAGAATCCTCTATACCTTTGGAATGAATTAAAACAGAGATATGATCACCAAAAGACGGTGATGTTACCAAAGGCTAGACACGAATGGAAAAACCTGAGGATCCAGGACTTCAAGTCCTGTAGGACTCCCAAGCATCTACTTGATATCTATAAATAGAGTTTGAAAGGGAAGAATCCTGAAGCCCACATGATGATCCAAGATGATGAGAACGATTTTGATCATGAAAAAGATGATATGGATTATGAGACTTCTGATTGTCTAAAAGAATAAAGTTGATTTCGATATCTTGTCTTGTGATTTGCTTCTATGATTTCTTTGTCTTTGTGACTTCTTTGAATTTATTATATGAATGAAAATTTTATTTTAAAATTTTGTCTCTGAAATTTTCGAAATTATATCTATAAAATCCGAAATTAATGATATATAAGTATAATAAAATCTATAAGTAATAAATTATCTAAAGTTTCTTCATTTTGAAAAATGAATGAATGGTTTCATAGTGAAACCGTGGGCAAAAAGAAACAAATTATTCCTTTAATTAAAATCGCCAAAAGAGATAAAAATGTTTTGATAATGCTAATGAGTTCACGTCCCAAATTTTAATGGCTATTGTATGTCCATGGGGGTAAGTGTAGAACACTCCGTGTCACATGGACATACACATGGACGTAGACAAGAAGCAAAAATAGATATGCCCATCCGGATGAAACTAAGGGCAAAGGAAAAGAGTTCCTTCAAAGACTATATGTCATCTATTATTATAAAGTTGAGTGAGATTCTCTCCTGGGCGTGCCAGCTCGGATTCCACGTCACAAATAGGAGCTCCCACACGTTGACACGTCAGAGACGCACCGTATCACTTAAATCGGTTGGGCTTATATTTATATTTGATGTGTGTGTTTGCTTAAATAAGCCCAGTCCTACAAATCCTAATATGCTACGTTCGAAACGCGTCGTTTTTGATTATATTGTTTCATCGATCTCTCTCATCTCCGCGGTAGAGATTTTAGGGTTCCAATCGATTTTTCCATCTTCCTACTGATCCAGAAATCCATCGGTTACCTATTCATTCCTATTAAATTCCTTCTTAAATCTATCGATCTATCGATCTATCTTCAAATTCACTGTTTCTCTTCGAAGGCGGTCGAACCCTATGTAAATAAGAAGTTATCATCCTATCAACCCTGAGGATGAGGTTATCATAACCTCGATTGTTTTGACTTTCAGGTTTTGAAGGTTTTGTCCATATCTGGACATAAGGGATTCGTAACTCAGGTCTTGATCTAAATTCATATATATACGTAAGTATTTCTAATGTCTTTACCTACGATTTCAATTGATTTATATACTATTCATTTGTTTTTTTTTCTTTTGTTTTTTTGCTAAAATTTATATCATTTTGTTTTTTGTACAAGAGATTCATCATTTGTATCATATATATAAATATATTGGTTTCAAGGCTCATATTTGTAGATCTAATGAAACAATTCTGATCATGTCTCCTCTGATAAAGTAAACGTTTATTCGAGATCTGATATCGTATTATGAAAACTTTGAACATTGACAAGTTTCTGTTAAGCGTTGTTCTTCTTTACTGCATCTACATATGGTTTGGTTTTCTTTTTTTTTTTTGCAGAAAGCGAAGCGTGGATGAGATTGTGATGGAGTCGAAAGGTGGTAAAAAGAAGTCCAGCAGTAGTAGTTCCTTATTTTACAAAGCTCCCCTCGATAACAACATTGAAGACGTTCGCCCCAACGGTGGAATCAAGAAATTCAAATCTTCTGTCAGCTCCAACGTAAGCTTCAAACCATTCATTTTAATTACTCCTCTGTTCCTTCATAACAGTATCAAGTTTCTTAACAATGTTTTTGTTTCTTCTTTGCAGTGCGCTAAGAGTTCGCAGTGCGCTAAGAGGCCATTGTAGCGTGCACGAGTCTCTTTTACAATAGTTATAGCTACTTTCTTCAGTTTCCAGTTTATAGTTTACTTTCTTCTAAGCTCCGTTTCTGCAGGTTCCCGACTCCAATCGTTCTCTCCTCCTACTACAAGTTCACGCAACAAGGTGACATGGCCTTAACTGCAATAGGTTTTGAAGGTTACGAGAAGCGGCTCGAGGTCTCTTTCTTCGAGCCTAGCATCTTTCAAGACTCCAAGGGACTGGGTCTTCGTGCTCTGACCAGGTCCCAGCTTGACGAAATACTCACTCCTGCTGCTTGTGATTTCGTTTCTTCTCTCTCCGACGATTACTTCGACTCTTATGTCGTCTCTGAGTCCAGCTTCTTTGTCTACTTGTGGCACCACCAAGTTCCTCCTCTCTATCCCGCCTATCCTTAACCTGGCTGGTGAGCTCTCTCTGAGTGTCAAGTCCGTCAAGTACTCTCGTGGCTCCTTCCTCTTCCCTGGCGGCCAGGAATAATCAAGTGGAGACAAAAATTGTTTATAAGACTCTAATTGAGCCAAGCTAAAGCTGAGGAAAGTCTTTGTGGTCAAGCAAATGAAGTTTTCTCCAGAACGAGTCCGGGTGATACGTTTTCCAAGCTGACCCCCTCATCACTCACAAGTTTTCTAACACATTTTTCATATTTTGTTAATTTTTGCTGTATTAATTTGGAAATCAAGAGAAAATCAACAAGAGTCATAACTCACAAGATTCCTGTAATTATCAATCAAAGGAAAAAGCATACAATTCCGAATATAATAATCCCATGGTATTTACAAAAATAAAATTAATAATAGTAATAATCCCATAGTACTACAATTAACATATGTAGCTAACATTTTTGCCACATCTTGATAAGAAAATGTCAATCCGAAAATAGAGTGAGTATGTGTAATTAAAGAAACATTTAACAATCAACGTTATACTTTAAATAGATATTCAATTTTTTTAAAACGTCTACTTGATTAAGATGAAAACAAAGGGGTTTGTTACAACAAAGACTATTCAACAACGCTCAACCTCAACAGAAAGATCTAGAGCAGAAACAGCTTCTTTGTTGATTAACTGGTGAAGCCAAGCCGGTCCACCTAAGACCAGATAAGATTGAAAGCGACCATCACGGAGAACACTCTTTGCAATCTTCCTTGCGACGCAATTTGAATCTATTGACTCAGCTTCAAAGGCAATTGCAGGAAACTGACCATTTATACAATGAAATTATATATAATTTATATAAATATTAATGTTTATTATCTGTATAATTTATACAACAAAATTATACTATAAGAACACTATTTTAAAATAGCATGAGAAAATTTTCTAACAAATAATTTTCTAACTCATTTCAACAAAAGCTATAATAAGTTAAAAAAAAACATAAACAGTAAAACACTATAAGTTAATTAATATTTCATTCCAGATAAAATTATGATCTGAGACAAATATATTCTAAACATAATTTCCTGTTAAATTAAAAAAATATTACTAATTATGATATTATGGAACTATTTATATAGTATTTAAAAATTGATATTTAATTATTTTATCAAATTGTATTATATTTTAACTGATTTGGCATGAAATTAGACTAATTTATTATCATGATCAATTTAATTAGTGTAAATATTTTTTAAAATTGAAACTTCTTGAATGAAATATAGTAATATAAACTTTAGATTTTATTTATTATGCCAAAGTGAAATAAAATAATAACAATGGATCTATTATTATATTTTCTAGATTATTTTTGCTAATTTTGTATTTTCTGAAAATAGAGAATAATGAAGATTGTTGTCACTATAATAAACAAAAGATTATTAAAAATAACAATATAGTCTCATAATTCTATTTATTATTTATTGTTTATAATATCATTTTCAATTGACAATGTTTTGTTTTTAAATGCTTCATAAAATTAATATAAATTCGTATAAAATAATTTTTATTATAACTTCCCGCCCGTAGGGCGGGCCGATCCTAGTGATATATAAGTTCACGTCTCAAAGCGTTTAGTAAGTATTGTATGTCCATGGGGGAAAGATTCTGTGGCATTCTGTGGCACATGGACATTAACAAATACGCATGAGTGAACATAAGATATTACCCATCTCAATTACTAAAGGGTCAAGAGCCAGACATATTCCATCTTAAGATAATATGAATATGCCGTTTACATTTCAATTGCTCCACCACAGAGAATTAATATGGAAGATTGCAATATATGTTAGATATGAATCTCTCACGTTCATTAAGTACCTTGAGCCAACCAAGGTTGATTTGTTTAAAGGTCAGGTACACGGATAGTCACTTTGGTGAATCCGAGCATTCAACATTGGGGAGATGATAATAAGCTGGTAAAATAAAAAAGATATTACATGGAATCATACATTCTTATATTGGCAAGATCCTCAAACTCAAGAATGAGATTTAGAAGTTCAAAAGATTATACAAAAGCTAGCTTAAACAAAAGATTATACAAAAGATTGTCAGATTCCTTTTGCTGACCCAAAAATAATGACTAAGTCATATTTACCAGCTATAAATGCACCAAATTCGAATTGATGTTCAAGAAGGACACAATCAAGTTGCTACTGAGTCTAAGGCACGTTTGAAACGTGGTAGACCAATAAGTTCCAAAGTTAAGATCCCTCGGAAATTAAAGAAAGGTACTAATGAATCAGTGGATGAGGGAATCCTAGACATGATCGATTCTAAGATGAACAAACTTAAAAGCCATGGCCGTGGATGAGGAAACCATAAACATGGTTGTATCTAAGATGCCTAACAATGAGGTTTGGGACACCAAGCCTCAGTGTACTAAAGGTCATAATGAAACCTCAATAAGTTATGTCATGTCAGGAACACAATGGAACAAGAGAAAGAATGTCGACATTGATAATATATTTGCATGCAATGTAACACTTGAGATTATAAAATGAATGAGGATCATGAACCCACGTCCATACATGAGTGCACTCAACAAATCAGATTAGATCAAATGGAAAGAGGACGTGGAGTTAATTAAGAAAGAGAGGTTTTGGTCCCATATTTCGGACACCTCTAGATGTGAAACAAGTTGGACAAATGAGTCTTTGTGAAAGAAATGAAATAAGGCGAGATAGCAAGAGATAAGGCACGGCCATATGCACAATGATTCACACAAAGACCAGGAATCAATTATGAGGAGATATACTCCCTGTGGTGGATGCAACAAACATTTAGATTCCTAATAAAACTGGCCATAAGAAAATAAAATAGACATGCGGTTAAAGGATGTAGAAAACGCTTATGGTCCACTGGATAACGAAATTTACATGAAAGTCCCAGAGGGTATCAAATTGAAAAATAAAGAAAGTTCCTCGGAACAATACTGCATAAAGTTGAATAAATCACTGTATGGTCTGAAACAATCTGGCCGGATATGGTACAATAGACTAAGTGAGTACCTAGTTCAAGAAAGATACAGAAATGATCCGACCAGTCCATGTATTTTCATAAAGAAATTTGAAAATAAGGGCTTTGTGATTATAGCAGTATATGTCGATGATTTAAACATCATTTGAACATCTGGAGAGATTTCCCAAACAGTCGAATATCTTAAGAAAGAATTCGAGATGAAAGACCTAGGCAAAACAAAATTCTGTTTGGGGTTACAACTTGAGTACATAAATAATGGAATCCTTGTGCATCAAATGGCATATACAGAAAAGGTACTCAAGAGATTTAATATGGCCGAGTCTCACCCTTTATCCAGCCCTATGGTCGTGAGATCTCTGAGCCTGGACACTGATCCATTTCGTCCTAAAGAGGACGGTGAGGATGTCCTTGGTCCTGAAGTGCCATATCTCAGTGTCATAGGAGCATTGATGTATTTAGCAACTCACACACGGCCTGATATAGCCTTTGCCGTGAACCTATTATCTAGGTTTAGCTCCTGTCCGACCAAAAGGCACTGGGACGGGATAAAACATGTCCTACGATATTTACAAGGAACAAAGGACATGGGTCTATTTTATACTAACCATAAGAAAGATGGTTTAGTTGGGTTTGCAGATGCGGGATATTTATCTGACCCGCACAATGCCCGTTCACAGACAGGCTATGTGTTCACACATGGAGGTACAGCCATATCATGGCGTTCCATGAAACAAACCATCACGGCCACATCATCTAATCACTCGGAAATATTGGCCATTCATGAGGCAAGCCGCGAGTGTGTATGGTTGAGATCAATGACTCAACATGTTCGGATAGATTGTGGGATGTCCGAAAACAAGGCACCAACAGTGATGTATGAGGACAATGCAGCCTGTATTGCTCAGCTCAAGGACGGCTACATCAAAGGAGACAGGACGAAGCACATTTTGCCCAAATTCTTCTTCACCCACGAGTTGCAGAAAGCTGGAGAGGTCCAAGTAGTTCAAGTCCAGTCCAATGACAACTTAGCCGACCTGTTCACCAAGTCCTTACCAACCTCGACACTAAAGAAGCTCATACATCAGCTTGAAATGCGTCGACTGAAAGATCTTCAGTGATGCATTCATCAGGGGGAGTAATGTGTGTTGTACTCTTTTCCCTTCACCATGGTTTTGTCCCACTGGGTTTTCCTGGTAAGGTTTTAATGAGGCAACGTGAAACACATTACAATCCCTGAATGGTTATGGCATCCAAGGGGGAGTGTTATAAACCAAAGGATGGACGATCCATAACCGGCCAGAACCAGCTCGTACCGAACCGGCCCATCCGGCCCGACCGCATGACCAAGAGGCGGCTGGAGTCTTTCCATTCTTCTCAGCCAACTTCCTTTTCCTTATGTATTTAGGTTTTCCTTTTCCTAGTTATGACTATTTATCTTTTCCCCTTTGGATTAGGATTTCTATTATTCATGTATTTACCATTTTACTATGACGGTCTAATTGTGTATATAAGAAACCTCATATCATGAATAAAGATAATACTTTTGAGCATTCGTTTCACAACATAAACCATTATATTATGAAACAAAGGGAATATTCAAATTATATTGAAACATTAAAAAAAAAAGAATCAGAAAGGCTAGAATCGTTGAAATTGGACATTATGAATGAAAATCACTATAACCAAAAAACAAAATCAGTTAGAAAGAAGTGTTAGGAACCATTATATTATGAAACAAAGGGATATGGCTACTGGCATTGAGTTGCAAATACCCAATAGAATAATGAATAATATATTAGAAGTCAGTTTAAAAAAATAATCAAAAGAAAGCAAGTAAAACTTTTAGTAAACACAACACTCGATAATAAGCTTGTCTAGACATTTATTTGGCTATTTGCTTCTTAAATAATTGATGAATGAGGAAAGACAATCACTGTTCCCTCTGTTTCCTTGTTTGATTTGTTTGATCTTAAGCAAAATGTGAAATCTAGATCATTTTGTCTCTTTAGCTAGACCATTCAAGAACTCCACCGATTCTAGGTCAGCGTGATTCTCGATTGTGGTTCCAAAACCTAGAGTTCCTGAGATTCTGACGAAGTGGTAAAATGCAAGGCGAAGCCTCTGAGCTGTAACCACCAGCCAGCCATAACACCACCAGATGATTCTGCAATCAGAAAGGTCTCATTTATGTATACTATAATCTAAAGATCCAAGTCTGAGATATGTGATAAAAGAAGATGATGAGATTACGTTAACCCTGAAGCTGAGATTCAACAATTATAAAAATTCCAACTACACATACAAAAGGAAAGTTGAAAGCGTTATCCACATAATCAGTTCTTTCATGAGATGATTTAATAAAGGAAGGATGTATAATGATTCTTATTCAGTTTCCAAACCCTCAAAGCTTGACAGATTCTACAGAAGGACCATGTCTTGTCTTTTTGATCAGTTCTGTGTATTCGCAGAGCTCAACATATAGATGGACTGATCTGTTCTTGGTCTTGTTCTTCTTGATCTTATCTTCCGCTGAATCTCCTCTTTAATTAATCTGACAATCATAAAAAAAACAGGCAACAAAGTTGAATTTCGTTTTGGGTCTTTGTGGTTCGATCAGATAGCTCTTAAACTTGCCTACATTTTTAAGCGGCATTCCTCTAAAAGACAGCAGCAACAGAGAGCAGCGAGACTGATTCATCAGGACACACACAACAACAAAAACGATTTGGTTAACTGAGTCACTTCACTCTAACGAAACATGATATAAGTATGTACATCACAAGTGAATACGCTGAAAGTTTCAGACAGAACAGCTAAAATATATAAGATGGGACAATGTTTAACAGAAGAATATGATCTCCTAATGATAGAAACTCAACACGTTTACATAGTGTTTTCTAGATTATCCACGTCAGAACTACCAACTGATGCCTTAGAGAAATACCATAAGATCACATCGATATCTCAGTAACAAATCTAAACACATCAAGGGGATCTTATGGTAATGCGCATTTAGTTTGAGAGTGCATTTTAAGACTAAGAACGCAATAATTGAATCAGTATCATCACTCCTAAAACACGTGTAGTATAGTAGGTAACGATACAGTGATCCAGAAAGAAGGATATTAAGGAACGAACCGGACACGGATGCAAGGGCTGCAACCAGAGTTCGTGTCCTAGTAATAGTGATGATCATGATAGCAGGCAGTGATTGTATTGCTGTGGTGGAGGCAGAGGCAGAGGCGGAAAGCCTACGGAGAAGTACTCCTGATAGTCTCAGGAGGATGCGAAGGCGTTTGAGGTGGAGGTCTGGATGGATATCCCAGCGGAAGATACTGAGATTGGTAACGTAATCGATTTGATCACCAGGGAAAGAGAGATTTAGAGTCGCGCCAGAAGATCAAAAGGCTCGTTCTTCTACCACAAGGGATCCAAACAAAATAGAAAGTGGATTACAATATTACAAACCAGGAGGAGGATACGATTCATGCACTTTAGCTTTAGAAGTGTTTGTTGATTGGGTTTCATCGCCATACCTTCAGCTTAGGAGAGTTTCTTTGGAAGTAAATTTAGACGACGAATCGGTTTATAAGGGGAGTGAAGAACATAATTGATTGTTGAAAGAGAGTGAAGCTGTAACGGAGATTTACTATAGGAAACGTAGAAGACGGAGTGTCTGTGGGGAAAAACAATCGAAGCTTCAATCGGAGAGTTTGAGATGTGGGCCTGAACTGGGCCACTCTTTAATATTATAAATCCACATGAAAAAGGTCTATTTTTTATTCATTTTCGACTTGAACTGATATGATGTGGCAGAAAAATTGTTTCTGATTGGCTGATTTTTTTAAAGGACGTGGCATATCTCTCCATTGAAGATATATTCCTTTTATTATTCTTCTACCACAAGGGATCCAAACAAAATAGAAAGTGGATTACAATATTACAAACCAGGAGGAGGATACGATTCATGCACTTTAGCTTTAGAAGTGTTTGTTGATTGGGTTTCATCGCCATACCTTCAGCTTAGGAGAGTTTCTTTGGAAGTAAATTTAGACGACGAATCGGTTTATAAGGGGAGTGAAGAACATAATTGATTGTTGAAAGAGAGTGAAGCTGTAACGGAGATTTACTATAGGAAACGTAGAAGACGGAGTGTCTGTGGGGAAAAACAATCGAAGCTTCAATCGGAGAGTTTGAGATGTGGGCCTGAACTGGGCCACTCTTTAATATTATAAATCCACATGAAAAAGGTCTATTTTTTATTCATTTTCGACTTGAACTGATATGATGTGGCAGAAAAATTGTTTCTGATTGGCTGATTTTTTAAAAGGACGTGGCATATCTCTCCATTGAAGATATATTCCTTTTATTATTGTTAGATCTTTTGGTTATTAATAAACATATCCACTTCGGACTACTACGATTGATCAAACTAGAGCGTGGTTATGTAATAAACACGATTTTACACCACAAAACATAGTATATATGAAGATATAGGTATCATAAAACGTTAAAAGAGATCAACGATTTTGTTTTCCAAGAGCTCCAGGTCCTTTTTTGCGAGTTGGCAGCGATACACTCCTTGAGACACCCATTTTTATACTTGCAGATACTCGTTCCCCTTGATAATTTAAAACAAACCAAAACAAAAAGAAATAAACAAAAATGAGATAGAGTCATAGAGAATTGAATATATATATATATATATATATATATATATATATATATCTATCTATCTGTTTATCAGTAAGGGTTATTTGTTTCATAATCTTGATGAATCATCTAAATGGAGATGAGAATGTTCTTTGTTTAGATTTAAAAGTAAAAATCAGCTAGATGATCCATATTGAACCATCTAGATGAAGATTGTTTAATTAACACTGTAGAATATCGATTATACCTTTAACGAAATTCACAACTTCCATAGTGATCAAAAACAAAACAAAAATCACATTTTTTGCCAAAACAATAAAGTTGCATTTTCCCGCCAAAACCGAAAATCTCGTTTTTCCTGTCAAAACAAAAAAAAAATCACTTTTTCTGTCAAAATGATAAAAATTGTGTTTTCTTGTCAAAACCAAAAATCGCGTTTTTCTCGCCAAAACCAAAAATCTCGTTTTTCTGCCAAAGCCAAAACATCTCGTTTTCCCGTCAAAACCAAAACAAAAAAAATTGGTTTTCCACAGAAACCGAAAATTTCGTTTTCCCGCCACAATAAAAAGAAAACTCGTTTTTCTGCCAAAACCGAAAACTCTCGCTTTCCGCCGAAGCCAAAAATTTCTATTTTCCCGCAAAAACTGGAAAACTCTGTTTTTCGTCGAAATTGAAAATCGCGTTTTTCTCGCCAAAACCGGAAAAATCTTGTTTTTTCGCAAAAAACAAAAAAAAAAATTTTTTTGCAGCCAAAATTGGAAAATCTCGATTTTCGGTCAAAACCGGAAAAACGGGCCTGCAAAAACCTAAAAGCTCATTTTCCCACCCAAACCAAAAAATCTCATTTTTCCGTCGTAACCGAATTTTTTTTTCCCCGCTAAAATCGAAAATCACGTTTTCCTGTTAGAATAAAAAATTATGGTTTCTGCCGAAACCGGAAATCGTGTTTTCCACAAAAAATGCAAAACCAATTTTAGATATATTGTTTGAATATTATAATCAGTTTATTATTAATACTCTTTTTAGTTTGAAATTTTAAAAAAATTTAAGTACATGTTTATCAAACTTTTGTTTATTAAAAATATTATTTTAGTAATTTTTTAGTACAAATCTAAATAAAAATTTATAAATTTGTATGAAATAATAATTTCAACAACTAGTACTTATAGAGAGAAAGAGATAGAAAGTAGATCGCGGTGGTTTTTCTGGCCGACGGCGGTGGGCTCCTTCAGACACGTCGTCGGTTAGGATTTATTGTCGGTATGGTGATAGTCAGTCCGGTATGCTTTCCTTTTGTCTCTGTCGGTGCACTGTTTTCTCGGTGGCCGGTCGGCTTAGCTTCCGTCGTGGCTCCTGTTTCGTTAAATGGGAACGGTCGGCTTAAGTTCCCGTGTCGCCATATCTTCGGTTGATGGCGGCTTTGTTCTTTCCTTTTGTTTTCTTTTTTTTTTTCCTGGTTTCGTTTGTGTGTCTATGAATGTAAAAATATGAATGTATCATATAAATAGATCAGTTGGATGGAGATAACAGATGGTGAAACAAAGAGGCCCAGAATACATATACTTACGAGTTAAATTACTAGTAGGTGGAGGAAGGGCAGCTAGAAACCCGGTAGCAAAGCAAGGCAAAGTTCAACAAGAACGTAGCCATTTAACAGAGAAAATAGTCACTTATAAGGCAAGGGTCGGGCCATTGTTGTGTTGTTGAAAGCAGAGAGTAAGAGAAGAATCAAAGCGACTATTGATAAAACCTGACGATTCATCTCTTTTGCTTGTTTATTCTTTTGATTAAGATTAAGGGAGGAAGTGTTATAAATTCTATACTTATATAGAGAGGGAGATCTTGATGAAAAACATTCGTATATAGAAACTTCCAAGTTGGTTAAAGCCGCACCTTTTGTTATTTTTACACACAGCTTTTATGAATTTCCATCTACTGTACTAATCTTCGCGCGGAAACTGTCACATACGAATGCGATCGTTGACTAAACAAGCTAATGCACTGTTTCTTAAAGTCAAAGAGCAACAAACAGCACAAGCTGACTTTTACAGAATTTTCCCAACGACTGTTCGAAACATAAGGATAAAGACTTATGTTTTCAACGGGTAGCTAGCTTTCAACCAAATCTGAGAAGCTTTATGTACAAACACACACAAAAAAAAACAGCTTAAAAGTTGAACCCTGGTCTCATGATCATATATTAAAAGGTCTTCTGTTGCCTCAGGTAAAACATGTTTCAATCTGTGCCTCTCGATGGATTGCTGTCTTGAGATGACGACGAGAACAAGCTGCTAAACGGCCATTGGATCGAGATTCTGTTCCTATTACCACCATCGTTCTCCTCCTCTATCGCTGTTCTCAGTTCCCTGGCTGCTGCTTGTAACAGAAGACTCATTGACTCCATCGTTGTCATTTGTTTCTTCTGTTGCTGCTGAATCAGTAGTCTTTGTCTCATCTGCAGGCAGTGGCCGATTCACATTGGCTAAGAGGGGGGCAAATGCCCCGTATGCTTTTCCAAATTTACATGTAAAGTTCTAAATAATTTCAGTTATGCCCCTTAGGTTTTAGCAATTGTACTTCCTATTCTTTGAACAGTTTTAATTATGCCCCCTATAAACATTTTGTCTAGATCCGCCACTGTCTGCAGGTACATGATAATGGTGATGATTGGTTCGATTGTAACTGTAAAAATTTAGCTGTAGGTAAATTGGCTGTAGCTGTAAAGTTATTATTGTAGATTTATTTGCAGAGACTTTTGTTATAGTTAAATTTGTTGTAGCTGTAAGTTATAAGCTGTAAATATTTTAAAATAAAATATGTGAAAATATGTGATGTATATATACAATTATTTTTATCAATTAAAATAATTTATATTAATATTTTAAATAAATTATCAAATTTATTTAGAATGTGATATATAAATAATATTTATGTTTTAATATTTCAATAATTTAAAAAACCCCAAAACAAATTAAACACTTATAGATGTTTTATTATGATTATATAATTTATTTGATATTATAGATAGTTTTTTTTTCATTTTACGGATTCTACAGCCTAAAAATGAAGGATGTAGAACTTTTACCTAAAATACATAAGAAAAAAAAATTGCTTTAGTTTTTTTGCTGTAGCTTAAAAATAATGCTAAAACATGATTGGTAAAAATTAGTAGAAACATGATGTAGAATTTAATTTTTAAAAATAAATCTACAACATGGTAAATATTAGTAATTTAAAAATAAATAAAGCTAAAGTAGAGAGATAAATCTCAACCAATCACCCCCAATATATAGGATTTTAAAAGATTCAATTTATATCATGCATTGAAAATTAATATTGTGTATATGATGATTAATTTATTATTGATCTATTGTTGTATATAAATAATAGACTTCAAACAGTAAGAAAAACATAACTCCGATCATTTTCTTTCTTTCTAAAAACAAAATATGTCCTTCTCACACGTTCAAAAAACCCTAGCCGTCGCGAGCAAGTATCTACTGTCCTGCTTGTCAGAGACCGGCTTCGATGGCTCCGTCAGCATCGGGGTCGGTCTCTCCTCCTTTCCTTCTCATCTGTTTTGTCTTTGTGTATGTGATTTTGCTTGGGTTTATACTCTTGGTGGGTTGAGCGGTAGATTTGAAGCATCTCGGATACCGGCGAGGTGCATGGTTTCAGATCTGATCGTTTCCTTCCCTCTGTTGAAGCCGGAGATCCGGATCTACTTGATTGACGGTGGGATTTATTCCCTTCTCTTGGTGTCGTTAAGCGTGGGTGAAGGTTTTTGTGACGAGTTGGTATTAGCTTGAAGTCGTGGGACTGCTGCTTATGTTCGGTTCTTGCTGTCATGGTCTCTTCATCTCAACCTAAGCTCGTTATTTGGGTTCGTCTTTGTGATTTGTGTTCGCTGTGGAGGTATCTACTAGATCTTTCCTTGGTTCTCTGTGGATCTGGGATATGGTTTCTAGACGAAACAATTGACTTGTTCTTCAGTTCTTCTCTTGCGAGGAGGTGGGCAGTCTTTGTTCTGTAGGTCACTTGGCTGTCTTGCGAGTGTCTGCGTGTAAGAGCTGATGGTCTTCTTTGACGTTTTCTCAAGTGGCGTTTCAAGTTCTTTAGTCCTTGTACCTTAGTTTTAGTGAGTGGTTTTGGTCATGCAAGTTTCGGATGGATAGTAGCTGCTGGAGTTGATGTAGATTTGACCTTGCGATTGTTTCTGATGTTGCTGTTCTAGTTTGGCTTGGTGATGTTCCCTTCAGGGTTGGGATCGCTCAAGACTTTTGCTACTTAGTTCAGCTTCAGTGTTACCGCGTTTTATGGAAAGGTGGTGAGTAAATTATTTGATCATCAGTCCCAGTTCTAGTTCCATTGTCTCTCTATATTTTACTTGTCTAGTGTTTTAAAATCTATCGGTTGGTTTGGTTAGTATCATGTTTCCCTCTTTTGGGCTATTGTCTCCAGGGATTTATTCATGTTCCGCTGGCTTATGTACTTCACCTTGTATTTTTTTCAGTTAATGAAATGAATTTTCGAGTTAAAAAAAAACAAAATATGTAGAAAAGTAGACGGTTATCATTCAATTAACGAGAAGATGAATTATTATGTCGTGTATATTTAGAAATATCACAAAATCCAATTGATAGCAATAACTGTTCTATTAGGAAATTGAAAAAAATGAGAGTTGGCAAGCACTACAAAATAGGATGACTACAGTTACATACGTCGTTAGAAATTTAAAGAGATGCTTATACAAATGGAGAACATGTATTAACGTGGTGCAATAGAATTTGACATTTTAATTATACTTTTTACTCGATATATATAGAAAACTCACATATATATATATATATATATATATATATATACATGTGTGTGTGTTTGTAATTAACAAAGTCTTAAATTTTATTACTTCTTTTTGTCAGCAAGTTTCATTATTTTGTTGATGGAAAACAATAAAACAATTTTGCCACAAGATCCAAAAATAGAAAAAAGTTTTAAATTTGACCATGTGCAGGTAATGATGAAAGATGTCCCAAAGTTTACAAGCTATCTACTTTATTAATTTAGAAGTACACATATAGAATACCCCTTAGAGTTGCTCAGTATTTACAATGGCATGCCACTGCCATTTAATAAACTAAAACGTGAAGAATACTTTGTCTTTTCCATGTATTTAATATTTTCCAAATATGACTAATTGTAGCTAAAAAAATGCATGACCAATTGTCTTTTCCATGTACTCTCGAAAATATGTCACCTTTATATCACCTAAAAAAACGGAAATATCATGATCTTTATGAAAGTGCACTCTGGAAAATATGTCAATCCTACTTTCTTATTCTTTATATCACCTAAACAAATTATGTAGATGAATATATTTTTGACTCCGATTTGTATCTCTCTTCCACTATTGAAAACATAAAAGAGTTTACATGCCTATGGTTCTTTATTCAGTTTTATATCACCTAATCAAACATTAAAGCATGGTAAAGGAGATAAATTAAAATGTAATTTTTTATAATTATTTGAAAAGATGGATATATTTCAATATAGTTTTCCGAAATATTTTCATTTATTTTTGTATCACAAAATTAAACCAAAAAAGGCAAACAAATCATATTTCAATATACTTTTCCAAAATATTTTCTTTTAAATTTTTTGTATCACAAAATTTAACCAAAAAAAGGCAATCAAATCTCAACCTTTCCTATTTCTATGGTCAATCGCAACATACCGTAAACAATCACGATCAATCACTTTTAAAGATCCAACAACCATGAAATCAGCGCTTTCCTAATTGTAATCGTATATATTTAGATTTTCTATTCGATTGGCCAAACATTAACATCACAAAATCCGAGCTAATAACTACCAAATATGTGCTTTTCCTATATTATAGGATTCTAGCCATAACTCGCAACATATAGAATATTCTTTGAATTGATTTTGGCGTCTTATTGCGTGCAGAGGTGGTTATGATTTATTCTATGCTAGGGTTTTAGGTCTCCACTATATATTCAACTCAACATCAACTCATACTTTCACATTCTCATACTTTCACATTATTTTCTTTACCGTCTAATGAAAACCATGATGAGTAACAAAGCTTTCCATTTGATCAGCGATCTCAAACCATTTAAGGATAAGTGGCGTGTTCAAGTGAAACTGATTCATTCATGGATTTCAAACCCACCTTACGCTGATGAAAGCTTAGAAATGATTTTAGCTGATATAACCGTTAGTTCTCTAAACATAGTTATATTTTTGCTTAAGTTTCTTTTTATCTGTATTTTTCTTATAGAATCGTTTGTTGTTTTAGGGTAACAAAATTCAGTGTTCATGCAAGAGATCTTTCATCAAGCGTGTTCAACGTAGCCTTCCTCTTGGGAAATGGAAGGTTATAGAGAACATGAAGATAAGTGGAACCGTGGCAAGTACAAGCCAACCAAACTGAGCTATAAGATGAATATCATTAATGATACTGTTTTCACCGACTCAGATCATGAAGATGACAGCAGCTTGTTGACTCTAACGAGTTTTGAAGAAATTTTGGGCGGATCTCTTGATACTCACCATCTGATTGGTATATAATTTGCATCTTACATATATCTGTAGATTAAGGTCTTGACTTTTTGAAAAATATATTGTAACAAACGTGATTGTTTTGTCTTTCACAGAAATCGTTGGGCAAGCTATAGAAATAGGTGGAGTTCAAATCATCCAAGTCCAAAATGAGGATAGAAAAAGGATTCAGTTTCGCTTAAGAGACAACAGGTAGTAAAGCTAATTAATTTTTATAGCTATATCGACTAATCATTTTTTTCTTTTTTAAAAAATTAATTCATGTGTTCTCTACAGTGGTCATGAATTGCCGTGTTGCCTGTGGGGATCTTATGCTGAAAGGATTGAACAGCATCTTGAAAAAGCAAATGGTGAAAACATTATTTGCTTGATAAGATTTGCTAAGATCAATGAATTTCAAGGTATTTATTAATCTTCTTAAATTGTTCTATCATATAAATTTATCTATATGACAAAAATCCTTTTTCTATCTGAATAGGTCAACTTCAGATAACAAATGCATTTGATGCGACTCTATTGGATCTCAATCCAACAATGGCTGAGGCTTTGGATTTCCAAGAAAAGTAATTTTTTTTAAAAAAAAATATTATTATATTTTGACAATTTGCAACACTTCATGTATAGTCGATTGAATTTTCAGGATACGAGATAATGCACTTCCTCTTGCTAAAGCTGACCAACATGGTGAAAATTTTGGTATTGCCAACGTTGCTGATGATTGGGATGACGTAGGTATCATCATGATTTCCGAATTAAAGGAGACTACCGAGGTTTGTGTTGAAAAGAATTGTCAAAATAATTTGAAAACAATAGGTATCATGATTAATTTCGAGTTAACACTTCTTTAAATTAAACTGTTTGTATGCATACTTGTAGTTTGAGAATCTGAAGATCGTATGTTCAGTTGAAGCAATTGATACTGATTGGGGATGGTACTATTTTGCATGTAAGAAGTGTGGCAAAATCGTTAGTAGAATCAGTAGAGCAGCTAAACCTCTGTTCCGCTGTGGGGTGGTTTGCCGTGCTAATGTTACTAAGGTTTTTCCAAAGTAAGATTTTTTCTTTTTATCAGACCATAGTACAAAATATATCACATACCCTTTCCTAACATTTGACTTAACATATTCTAGATTCAAACTGCATGTGATTGTTGGAGATGTAACCGGAAATTGTAAACTGGTGTTGCTTGGCTCTATTGCTCAAACACTCATCGGTTCTGAGGCTACCGATCTTCGGGACGGTTCTTTTGAAGAGGTACATTTCTGCCTTTATATCTTGTAGAGAACCATTTAATGTATTCACTAATTTTTTTTTGTCAGATTGAAGATCCTGAAATTTTGCCTCAGCAAATAATGGATTTGGTTGGCAAATCTTTCTGTTTTGGAATCCAATCCTCTGAACTTGGATCCGAGATTTTTAAGGTTTCTAAAGTATGGTCTGGAGATGTGCTTCAGGAAATTGAAACTGAGTCCGAACCAGTGACTCTTATAGAAGGTGCTTCATCCAGTATGTCTTCTGGTGGGGTATGTTTAGACAATACTATATAACCATTCCTTATGAACTAAATTGAGGTTGTTGTGTATCTAATTTAAATTTAACTACATTGTAGGTTATGTTGTTGGAAGGTGTCAGTCATACATCATCTGGCGATTGTACAACTCCTGGATCAAAAAGAAAAGAGACTGACAATGATCTTCCGATATTACATCTTCTACAAAGAAGACGTGCACCAACCCAATAAAGATTGAAAAATCAAAGACGGATTAGTCTTGTGGAAGTGAACTGGCGAATCTGATGTTTTCCTATGTTTCTTGCTTTCAGTTTTTGAATTTTAGGTTTTTCTATTGAATAATGTTTGCATTTCTTGCTTTGCTTTTCTGTTATCTGTTTTTCATTTCTGTGTTTTCAATTTTCGGTTTTGAACTTCCAATAATAATAAATTTGGTTTTGGCTTTCAATTATATTTTCTCACTTCTGTACACACAAATATTAAGCAAATTTGTACCTTCACTACCTATATAACACAATCAACCCCAACTAACTTCACTAACCAAACAACCTAACATATTCTATTGTTCTCCTAGCCTCACAAAAACTGAAAAGAAGAGATGATAAAGAGAAGATACCTTATGACTCGAGATTTCCACTGGCGAAGTATGCGTAATTTTTAAAACTCTAAGCAAGATATTTGTCTCTATCTATCCTGCATATATAACAATATAAAACCAAATTTTTTTAAATATTACTCTTTTTATTGAAAAAGATTTTCTTAAATAAATATATCTTGGGTATTGGATAACACTTCTATTGATAATAAATATTAGTTTAACATATATTCTGTAGCCCTAATATCTAGCCATTTTGTTTAGGCGGCACCAAAATGTTTTAAAAAACAAAGTTTGGACCTACAATCACATTCATCACGTACAAAACGCTGCTATCTGAGTTCAAAGATTTCTGTACCTCTGCTCACCTATCATGAAAAGGAAAAGAGGAGGGGTTCGTGGCCGTGGAAATGAAAATTTTCCTGCAAGTTCTAATTCAGGAAGACTAATCAGTCCTGCAGCCTTACAGCAACAAGCTTTTCCTGTGCCAGTTCGTTCTGTTTCTACTGTGCCATTGACATCTGTTTTTAATAGGGTTTACCAGACCATTGGGTCCACTCCATCTTCAACCACCTATGATGCTTTAGATGCTGCACATGGTCGTAACTTGGCTTCACCTCATACACCATCTACTGCTCCAGTTCGTCTGTTTGGTAAGCCTGTTGTGAATGCAATCCATTTAGAAACAAATTTATATTTACGAATAACTGTTCTAACATCACAATTTTCTCAATGTGACACTGAAAAAGGTGTGGATTTAACTCTAAACCAACCATCATGTTCAACGTATCAGAGGAGCTGTTTGACTAATGCTAACTGTAAGTTATTCTATAACAAAAAACTGCTAATTTTTCACAAGAGGATAAAAACGTGTTTACTTACAAATCATTGCTCAAACTTTTTGGACAGTGTCAATCAGTCCAAATTCTCGAATTACAAAGAGAAAAAGAAAGCCACCACGCTCTGTTTTGAATGATATTACCAACATTTCACCAGCTTTTAATATTGGAAACAAGGATACACCAACAGACATAGATGGTGATATAGAAGAGGATGATCAAATTCTTAAAGATGATTTTCTTGGAGGTACCAGTCACTAAGTTTCTTACTTAACCAAAGTCATATGTTATTAATTTTTTGATATATGCATATTTGTTGCTTGTGCGTTAGGTGTCTCTGATGTAGAAGTTGAGCTTGATCTGGATTGTAGTTCTCAAGAGAGTACAGACTCTGAAAATGAAGCAGACATTGTCGAGGTTCATGCTAAACCTCACACTGATCCATATCGTCCACCTCCGTTTTGTATGAAATCGATATTGGAACGATGCCAAAAACGTTCAGAGAGGTCAACTAAGGTTCAAACTAAACCAAAAGAAGAAGGTTATATTACTGTGTACATTTTGAACTATTTTTTCGTATTTACATGTTACTAAATGGCTTATACGGCTCAATATTTTCACCTGAGCAGAATATCTTGATGAGGGTGATCCTGATCATTCATGCTCTTATTGTGGCGCAATTATGTGGTATGGTGAAAGGTTAAACAGACGTAGGAATACGTCTAAGCCAACATTTTCACTATGTTGTCTGCAAGGTCAAGTTCAATTACCATTATTAAAAGAACCACCAATGGTGCTCAAAAAGCTGATGCAAGGAGATGACAAATTAAGCAAGCATTTCCAAAAGAACATGAGGCCTTACAACATGGCTTTCTCATTTACTTCACTTGGGGGAAAGGTTGAAAGATCAGTTCTACCGGGCATAGGACCTTCTATGTTTCAACTTCAAGGGGAAAATTATCATCTAATGGGAAGTCTATATCCAAATGATGGAACTGATGCCAAGTTTGGTCAGCTATATATAGTAGACACCGAAAATGAAGTTGAAAACAGGGTTAACTGTTTGAGGTAATTTAAAATCTTTTTTCGTTACTACTAGAGCTTTACTCATTTCGGAATTCCCTTATATGCTTTTTTCAGTATAGTTTATAATAGTTATTATAATTCTGATGTCTATTTTTTCATTTTTAAAGCAAAGGGAAAGCCAAGTTCAAAGCAAAAAAGAAAGATAGGCTGAAGAAGGAGATTATTGACATTCTGATGAAGATGTTAAATGAAGTTAATCCTTATGTGAAGCAGTTCAGATCAGCTAAAGATCGATTTACGGCAGATCCTGATGATGCGTTCCATATGCGAATTGTGAGTGACCGCTTAAAGGATGGAAGAACTTATAATACTCCTACTGCTACTGAAGTTGCTGCACTCATTCCTGGTGATTTAAATCTAGATATGGATAAGAGGGATATTGTTCTTCAACGGCAATCTGGTAAGCTTAAAAGGATAAGCGAGATTCATGCTTCTTATCTTGCTCTGCAGTACCCTCTACTGTTTACTTATGGAGAAGATGGTTTCAGACTGGGTATTAAGAAAGGCGTGACAGAAGCATCAAAAAAATTAAAGAAGTCTGATATCAGTATGCGGCAGTTCTTTGCTTTTCGACTTCAGGAACGTTTCAATGAGTCTCACTGTCTCCTACATAGCCGACGACTCTTTCAGCAATTCATCGTTGATGCCTTCACGACTATTGAATCAAACCGCTTGCGTTATCTAAAGTTCAACCAGACTTCTCTACGCTCTGATAGTTTTGATTCTATAAAAGAATCTGAAAATGCTGGAAAGATTGATATGCATGAGCAAGGATCAGAATTCATATTGCCCGCTTCTTATGTTGGGAGTCCTAGATATATGAAAAATTGCTACTTGGATGCTATGACCATATCGAAGCATTTTGGATTTCCGGATCTCTTCATAACTTATACCTGTAATCCTAAATGGCCAGAGATCACAAGGTTTCTGAAGAAAAGGAATTTAAAAGCTGAGGATAGACCAGACATTATTTGTAGGATATTCAAGATCAAACTTGAATCATTGATGGACGATTTAAGAAAGCATTTGCTTGGGAAGGTTGTGGCATGTAAGTTTTACTATTGACTTATCTACCTTATATTGTAAATTCGTTTTTTATATCCCAATTTTTTTTTTAATGCTACTCTAATGATTTCGAACTGTTTTCAGTTCCTATTTGTTTTCATAATCCTAATTTTGATCTAATTTTAAAATTTGTTTGTCACAGCAATGTATACTGTGGAGTTTCAGAAACGTGGCCTACCCCATGCTCACATACTCTTATTTCTTCACCCCACCTGCAAGCTTCCTACCACAGACGACATTGACAAGATGATATCTGCAGAAATACCAGACAAGTTGTTAGAGCCAGAACTCTATGATGTGATTAAAGATATGATGATTCATGGTCCTTGTGGAGCTGCTAATATGAACTCCCCGTGTATGGAGAATGGATTGTGTTCAAAGTCATACCCAAAAACATTTGCTGAGAAGACCACAATCAATAAAGAAGGGTTTCCTATCTACAGAAGGCGTGAGCAATCAGACTGTTTTGTAGAGAAGAATGGGGTTAAGTGTGATAACCGATATGTTATTCCGTACAACAAGAAGCTATCTCTTCGTTATAGAGCTCACATAAATGTAGAGTGGTGCAATCAAGCTGGTTCTATTAAGTACTTATTTAAGTACATTAATAAGGGACCAGACCGTGTAACAGTCGCTGTTCAGCCACCTGCTCACATCGTTGACAGTATCTTGGCAAGTACTGAAGGAAATGTAGCTGCCGAACCTCCTATCAGTACTAATTCAAATGTGACTTCAAATGTCGAGGCCACTGAAGAAAGTCTTGAGAAGAAGAGGAATGAAATCAAGGACTTTTTTGATTGCAGGTATTTTCAATAATCTTCGTTGCAATTTTCATATTCTGGTAAGTATTTGTATTCACATTGTTGGTGTCAAAATCGGTCGCGACGGAATCAATGACTGAAAGTCTCTAGAAAGTATTTCTTGAAACAAAAAGTCTCGGATAATTTCTAAAAGGAGTTATACGAGATTTTCTCAAATTAGAATATCCACTCTCTGTGAGATCGGAAGACTACGGGCGTGGACGAGAATCCCCGGAAAGATCGGTCCGCTCGCCCAACGACATCAAGATTCGATCACCACAAAAAACCCTAAACATAAAAGAATCTACCTCGAAACTTCGAAGAGGTCGTTCTCTCAAACCGTGAGGAACCAGAAAACGATCAAGATATCAAATCGAAGCCCTCGCCGAGATCTACAGCCTGGCGCCGGCGGCACGCGCCACGCGGGCCGGACTGGCGCCGGCGGCACCCGACACGCGGGCTGGCCTGGCGCCGGCACCGTGGCGGCCGCCTGGCGCGGCACCGCCTGGCGCCCGGCACTCCTGGCGCCGGCACCGTCGCGCAGGCTGGCCTGGCGCCGGCACCTGGCGCCGGCATCGCCGCGGGCTGGCCTGGCGCCGGCACTCACCGCCTGGCGCCGGCGGCACAGCGGGCTGGCCTGGCGCCCGGCGGCCCGACCTGGCGCCGGCGGCACCGTGGCGCGGGCCGGCCTGGCGCCGGCGGCACCGTCGCCGCGGGCTGGCCTGGCGCCGGCACCGCCTGGCGCCGCGGCACCGTCGCTGGCTGGCTGGCGCCGCGCACCGCCTGGCGCCGGCGGCACCGCCTGGCGGCGGCACCGTCGTGCGGGCTGGCCTGGCGCCGGCACCCGCCTGGCGCGGTCGACGGCCCTCGTCCTGGTCTCGGTCCCATCGTGTTCGGTCTGATCCCATCTTGGCTTGTTTGGATCAATCATCATGAGTTTGGGACGATCACGGCTCTGGAATAAACATCCTACGACTCGATTGGAATCGTCCTCGATGTTTTACGACAAAACTAGAAGGATTGGATTTCGTAGAAGATATCGTATAGAACAAGGTCGATTAACTTGAACATCGATCCTTTAGGTTATACGGTTTATTTTACGAGAAAGATAGTCTTTAGAAATCGTATAAAGCGTTAACGACTTAAGACAAGTCCACGGACTAACTTACGAATTTAGGAATTCAGGCCCAATCAGGCTATGACGGTTTGTCCGATATCGAACATCGGATAAACATCAAGTCACCGAAACTTCGAGGATAATTACAAAGATCGACGAAAATGGAATACTTCCGAAGAGATAAGCTTGGGCCCAAAGGCGAGGTCCATCATCCTAAGGCAAACCGACCTTGGAGTGGATATATAAGGAGAGCAAGGGCAGAAGAGAAGGAATCCGAAAATCCTAGATTGGAGACTTAGAGCATCCTGCTAGCTTAGAGAACTTAGAACTTAGGCGGTTAGGCCAGCGGCAGGACTCAGAGCGTCTGGCGCCTCTTGTTCTAGTTTTATCTTCTCCAGACCCACGTTCCTCGGAAGGATCTAACTATACTTTTACTCAGAGATCCGCGCATAGAAACCCTAGGCATTATCTTGACATGCCCGCTTCTATGACCAACGCTCATATTAGGCGAACCAGGCCCTAGAACGTCTGGCGCCTTTGCTCGCAAATCTCCGCTCCTCGGAAGGATCGGACAATTCTTTTACTTAAGAGCTCCGCGCAGAAACCCTAGGCGTTATCTTCGACATGCCTGTTTCTATGACAAGCGCTCATACTAGATCGAACCGCCCAGACTGTTCGATCTCTTGTTCAATTCTTTCTAAACTGAACTACGTCCGACTTGATCCTCGAAGGGTGCGTAGGCAGCCTTTCTTAAGGTCCAGTCTCAAATCTTAACAAATCTTTTTCGCATTTATTCGGTCACTTGTCGTTGGCTGTCGCGAGAATCCGGACCTTCAAGGAAGATCGGGTTAACTTCGGTTTTCCTCCGCAATCTTACTTATTAAAATTGACGGTGCGAATTTGGTTCCCACAGTTTGGCTAGAAGGAGGATTACTCTTACTCATACGGCGCAAAGCGGTCGAACCGATGTCGAAATATGAAAGAAAAAGTTTCAGTTTCGTCAACGATGGTAAAACAACACCAGCAGCGACTGTTCCTACGGCCAAGGCTTACGCCAAACACCACGGTGCTCAAGCAAATCAAAACCTAGCAGCGGCTTTCCGCCACAGGAAGAGCACGAAAACGAGCTCGCAATTTCTCTATCAGAAAGGCAGCGATAAAATCTATCAAACCCCAAAATTCGTCTTGTTACCAAGTTAGAGAAATGCAAGCGAGCAAGGTTTCTACGAAAAACGTTTCTTTCGAGAACCTCTCGGAAAAATAAAACTTATTCTCCTCGAAACCATGGGAAAACCCTATATTACTCGCAGAACAGAAGCACGGCAAATCGGTTCACCGATTCCCACTGCCATACTTCTTACAAACAACTCTCGAGGAATAAACGGGAAAACGAAAGGAGGTCGGAGCTTAATCTTACTAGGACGACTTGCCATAGGGTAAGATCAGTCTTCCCAGTCCGCCTTAGTAGGAGCCCACTTTGTTCCCCTTTGTGTCTAGGTCAAAATGGCTTTCGTTTCATCTCAATCGGAGTTTCCGTTGAGATTTTACGAAGGAAACAAAATCACTCTCCCGGCCACCTCGCCCGTGGACGAGAACAACCATCACCAAGGTTACCTCGCCCATGGCCACCTCGCCTGTGGAAACCTCACTTTACTCTCCTTTGAGTCTAGGTCAAGATGGTTTTCGTTTCGTCTCAATCGGAGCTTCCATTGAGATTTTACGAAGAAAACAATATCGCTGTCTCGACCACCTCGCCCATGAGAAGGATCTCTCTGTCCCGTCATAGGACGAGACCGATCCTGTCTCAGTACCATGCATCTTTGCCTGAGTTTTCGTAACTCGATCTTTGAGTCCGTGGAGCCCCGGGGATCGACAAAGGCGAGCAGCAGCAGCATCGGCTGACGCGGGACACGGCGAAGCCGGCCTGGCGCCCGGCGGCCGCATCCTCGAGCGGCCTGGCCGCGGCACCGCCTGGCGCCGGCGCGGCGACACGCGTCCGGCGCCATGACGCGTGGCGCGGACGGCCTGCGCCGCGGCACGCACCGCACGGCCGCGCCGGCGGCAAGGGTCCTGGCGCCCATCCATGCAGTCGTCCTCGTGATCTCGGGCAACGGCAACATCTTGGTCCCTTAAACCCATGTTCGGATTGTTCGAAAAACACGACGATTCTTCCGCAAAGCCTTCTCAATTTTTTTAACAAAGTTCGTATTTTAAAATCTAAGTTCGAAGCCTCAAACCCTCGAAAACGGGAAGTCTACGAATCCAAGTCCATCTCAATCCCGATACTCGAGGAGTCTTGTTGGATTAGAAACGATTATCTCGAAATCTCAAAGATTTTCCCGAACTCGAAGATTTCCGCAAATGACTAACGGGAAAGATCGAACAACAAAACCCACTGGCAGGATGGCCTGGCGCCGCGGCGCAGCGGGACGCTGGCTGGCCTGGCGCCGGCGCCCGCGCCGGCGGCGGCTGGTGCGGGCGGCACGGGGGCGAGCCAGCCCCCGCGCACCTGGCGCCGTGGCACCGTCCGCAGCGGCCTGGCGCCCGGCGACGCTGGGCTGGTTAACCTGGCGCCCGACCTGGCGCCGGCGGCACATCGCCAGCGGCCAGCCTGCCGGCGGCATCCGGCCTGGCGCCGGGCGCCGCAGGCCATGGCGCGCCAGCCTTCACCGCCGGCACCGTCACGCGGCGGCCTGGCGCCGCGGCACGAGGACGGCTCGGCCTGGCCCGGCGACGCGGGATCGCGTCGGCCTGGCGTCGGTCCACGGTCCACGCCCTGGTCTCGGTCCCATCGTGCTCGGTCCGATCCCTCTTGGCTTGTTGGATCATTCTTCGTGAGTTTGGTGCGATCACGGTTATTCTAAACACTAATCGTCTCGACTATACGAGGAAATGGGATTCCCGAAATGCGAAACCTTCAAAAGACTATTTTCTCGAAAATTTTGTAAAGGTTTTAATTCTTTGTAGGACAGGAACAAAAACGTCTTGAAAACTGCCGTAGAATTTAGGGAACTTAGGACCTAGGTGGATAGTCTAGCAAGCTAAGTCTTAGGCAAAATTTCCAGTCTTGTTCCATCGTTCCTTGATTGTCCAGGCAGAACATGCAAACCGATCTAGTCTCTCGAAAACCGAGCGTTAAGCCAGCGTTCTAAAAGCATACTCATCCCGCTTCCTAAAAGAAAAAGCGTACACAAGCCTTCGAAGGGCTAACCCGTTTTCTTTAAAAGAAAAAGGAATGGTATATGCTATATCCGTATAATCCCATCTTCGAAAACTTTTTGCTTCAGCATCAAGACAACGCTTTTGACAAAGCAAAACTCTCGCAGCAATAAGATTCGTCTAAAAAACGCTAACGGCATAGCCCAACCGTTACAAACATAGTCTTGAAAACTCTACGTCGTCTCTCGTCGCAAACTCGCGACTAGAAACGTGTACCAACGTCGGACTAATAGCACGACGGTGAACTACGAAAATAACGAAATAACCTTCGGTAAAACTCCATAAGTAGTTCGAAGCAGCTTTCGTCCAAAGGTCGAAATCATAGCGGAAACATCTCCCGTGTAATCCGCGGAAACATCGCTACTTTAACAATCTGCGATTTTTTATCTCCATGAAACCGGTCATCCATTACTTTCGTATAACAAAAAAATTTTATACGAACCATTCATCGTGTAACTGAAACCTAAAGTGGAAGATCGTTTCTAAAAGCCATCAGCCGTAACTCAGAAAACTCCGCTATGCTTGGCATGTCTATCTCGGCAAACGCTATTTGGCCCTCGGCCAACTACACCCTTCCGTAAAGCCCGGACCTGAATTCGGCATCCCCATTAAGGACAATCGTAAACTAACATGACCTTAATAAGGGTCATGGGCTGATCGTTTACCAACAACTTCCTTGGCGATACGGCTGAATCTAGCCTCCATGCCAATCCAAAGCTACTGAGCGAGCACCGCTCCAATCACTTAACGGCTAAAAACAACAATCCACGATTTGTTCATAGAACGCCAAGTGACTATTACGCAAGCAATTTGTCGCATAACCCAGAATCGAAATCATCACGATAAACTCTTCATACCAAAACTCAGTCCTAACAACCATATGGTTAGCGGAAGATTTAAACTCATCGTCAATCGATTAAGTTCTATCGCCCGTAAACCGGCATGAAAAGAAACACTCGTGACAAGGCTCCAAGAGTTATACGAGTCATCCTTAATATATACAAACAAATCCGGAAGGCCAGCGCTTCCGAAGCTGTGAATGTAGACGCTTCTCCACGGTCGAACTTACGACCTCTTGGTCCTGCGTCCAAACCGAAACAACAGTTTCTGGCTGCGAACATTCGCAAAACATCTCAAAGCCAGCGAACATTTCAACCACGAAATGCGGCACAAAACTCGACCTTCAGCACTGCGAGGCGTCGCGCTTCGAAGGACATTCTTTTCCTCAAAGCGTTCCAGAGCGAAATCCTCGTTCAGAACTCAAACATACACACACACCTCTAAGCGGTAACATGCCTCTAAACTGGCATCATTTCGTTGTTGCTGATCACAACAAGCGAACTCTAACGTCTAAACAGACAAATAGCAGCCCTTCAGGGTAGGCTCTCTTGCATCCGACAAGGATAAACATAGCGCTATACAAGAAATCAAAATTTTGGTCTAGCTCTTCGTAAAGGAAGTAGCTCGACTCCGCGAACAAATCATATAAGCCGACAACAATTCGCGGATTTTAAGCGGTGCGAGTCAGGTTAAAATCGCAAACAGGCAAAGCGAAAGCCGATTTGTCATCGCAAAGCCTCAGTCGAGAGTAAACCTAGGTCTTGCCTAAACCCAGCCGCTGGATCTTGACATCTCACAGACATAGTATGGTATACGAGATCAAAAATTTGTCTCTTCGCTTAAGCCTATTCGTTTCACGAACTTTCCGTAAATCGGTAAACCACGGAAAATCTCGCTTTATGCAAACAATAGATGCGGTGATCATCAGGGAACTAGGAATGAGGCGACAACTCACACCCTCTTTCTCATACTTGAAAAACTGAAGTTCATAAATAATCGAAAAACAAATACATCAACAGCATCATGCTCGAAAGTCTCTCATGACACATAACCAGACCATATAAGTCTGGCGGAAAACAGATCACAAGGGTCTTAAACTCCAAAACGAACTACGGAAGGCTTGATCCCTACACCAAGGTGCGTAGGCAGCCGAAAAGCGCAGCCCCAATCTTACCACTTTCAGCGGAGCCTTTCAACCATTGATTCCGCCTATCTTACCTGACATGTCTTATCGCTGCAAGAACATCACGAAGGTTCTAACGAGCTGGGGGCTAACTGTTGGTGTCAAAATCGGTCGCGACGAATCAATGACTGAAAGTCTCTAGAAAGTATTTCTTGAAACAAAAGTCTCGGATAATTTCTAAAAGGAGTTATCGAGATTTTCTCAAATTAGAATATCCACTCTCTGAGATCGGGAAGACTACGGGTGCGTGGGCGAGAATCCCGGAAAGATCGGTCCGCTTGCGACATCAAGATTCGATCACCACAAAACCCTAAACATAAAAGAATCTACCGAAACTTGAAGAGGTCGTTCTCTCAAACCGTGAGGAACCAGAAAACGATCAAGATATCAAATCGAAGCCCTCGCCGAGATCTACAGCCTGGCGCCGGCGGCACCCGGCCTGGCGCCGGCGGCACCGGCCTGGCGCCGGCGGCACCGCCACGGGCGCGTCGGCGGCACGACAGCTGGCTGGCCTGGCGCGGCACCGTGGCGCGGGCGGCCTGGCGCCGGCGGCACCGGCCTGGCGCCGGCGGCACCGTCCTGGCGCCGCGGCACCGTCCGGGCTGGCCTGGCGCCGAGCCCGGCCTGGCGGCGGCACCTGGCGCCGCGGCACCGTCGCCGCGGGCTGGCCTGGCGCCGGCACCCGGCCTGGCGCCGGGCACCACCGGCCTGGCGCCGGCGGCACCGGCCTGGCCCGGCACCGCCTGGCGCCGGCGGCACCGACCTGGCGCCGGCGGCACCGTGGCAGCGGGCGGCCTGGCGCCCGCGGCACCGTCGCGGGCTGGCCTGGCGCCGGCGGCACCGCCTGGCGCCCGGCGGCACCTCGCGGCTGGCCTGGCGCCGGCCGGCCTGGCGCCCGGCACCGTCGTCGGGCTGGCCTGGCGCCGGCGGCACCCCTGGCGTCGGCGGCCCTCCTGGTCTCGGTCCCATCGTGTTCGGTCTGATCCGTCTTGGCTTGTTTGGATCAATCATCATGAGTTTGGGCGATCACGGCTCTGGAATAAACATCCTACGACTTCGATTGGAATCGTCCTCGATGTTTTACGACAAAAACTAGAAGGATTGGATTTCGTAGAAGATATCGTATAGAACAAGGTCGATTAACTTGAACATCGATCCTTTAGGTTATCGGTTTATTTTACGAGAAAGATAGTCTTTCGAGAAATCATATAAAGCGTTTAACGACTTAAGACAAGTCCACGGACTAACTTACGAATTTAGGAATTCAGGCCCAATCAGGCTATGACGGTTTGTCCGATATCCGAACATCGGATAAACATCAAGTCACCAAAACTTCGAGGATAATTACAAAGATCGACGAAAATGGAATACTTCCTGAAGAGATAAGCTTGGGCCCAAAGGCGAGGTCCATCATCCTAAGGCAAACCGACCTTGGAGTGGATATATAAGGAGAGCAAGGGCAGAAGAGAATCCGAAAATCCTAGATTGGAGACTTAGAGCATCCTGCTAGCTTAGAGAACTTAGAACTTAGGCGGTTAGGCCAGCGAGGCAGGACTCGAACGTCTGGCGCCTCTTGTTCTAGTTTTATCTTCTCCGAGACCCACGTTCCTCTCGGAAGGATCTAACTATACTTTTACTCAGAGATCCGCATAGAAACCCTAGGCATTATCTTCGACATGCCCTTCTATGACCAACGCTCATATTAGGCGAACCAGGCCCTAGAGCGTCTGGCGCCTCCTGCTCGCAAAATCTCCGCTCCTCGGAAGGATCGGACAATTCTTTTACTTAAGAGCTCCGCACATAGAAACCCTAGGCGTTATCTTCGACATGCCTGTTTCTATGACAAACGCTCATACTAGATCGAACCCGTCCAGACTGTTCGATCTCTTGTTCAATTCTTTCTAAACTGAACTACGTCCGACTTGATCCTCGAAGGGTGCGTAGGCAGCCTTTCTTAAGGTCCAGTCTCAAATCTTAACAAATCTTTTCCGCATTTATTCGGTCACTTGTCGTTGGCTGTCGCAGAGAATCCGGACCTTCAAGGAAGATCGGGTTAACTCGGTTTTCCTCCGCAATCTTACTTATTAAAATTGACGGTGCGAATTTCGGTTCCCACACACATTATTGTCCTTGCAGATATGTTTCGGCTTGTGAGGGGGCTTGGCGAATTTTCAAGTTTCCTATTCACTATAGGTCTACATCCGTTGAGAAGCTGATTTTCATTTACCGTAAACGAACATTATCTTCAGGGGGAAAGACAAACTGGAAGTTGTTGTCACCCGAAAACTCATCGAGAATACAATGTTCCTGGCCTGGTTTGAGCTGAATAAGATTGATGATCTTGCAAAAACTCTAACCTATGCTCAGATACCAAACTTCTTCACTTATAACAAGAAGCAGAAGAAGTGGATAAGGCGAAAAAGAGGCTTTAGCATTGGTAGGATAAACTATGCTCCGCGGAAACAGGAAAATGCTTACTTTTTGCGTGTGTTGCTGAACGTTGTTAAAGGCCCTACCTGCTATGATGACTTTAAAACCTACGAAGGTGTTCTTTACCCTAGCTACAAGCTAGCATGTTCTGCTCGTGGGTTACTAGATGATGATCAAGAGTACATTGATGATATTTTACGGAGAAGTTTTGAAAGCACAGCAAGTGAACTGCGAGAAATTTTTTGCTACGATGCTGATGAATGACAGTTTGTCTATGCCAGAGGTTGTTTGGGAGCGTACATGGGAGTGTCTTTCGGAGGATATTGAGTACAGCCGCAGGAAATATTTCAAACGACCAGGTAAAATATTAGCTTTAGACAATCTGTTTTAATTTCAAAAGAACGTCTCATCTATAGCTTTTTGAGCAATTTTCTGATTCAATCGTTTTTTCATTTTAGGATTATTGTTGAGTGATGAAGACAAAAAGAAATACGCGTTGCAAGAGATTGATAATGTTTTGAGGCGTAATGGTACTTGTCTATCGAAATTTGAATCGATGCCAAAAGTGCCAGAGACAAGCCGCCAAGATTCAAATGTCTTGATATTAGATGAGAGAAACTATTCACGTGAATCATTGCTACAAACACTGGCTCAAGACCTCCCGAAAATGACTGATGAGCAAAAGAAAGTTTATAATGATATCCTTTTGGCTGTAGATGATGGAGCAGGTGGAATGTTCTTTGTCTATGGTTTTGGTGGTACTGGAAAGACATTCCTCTGGAAATTATTGTCTGCAACTATAAGAAGTCGAGGTGATATTGTTCTAAATGTTGCATCAAGTGGCATTCCTTCATTGTTGTTGGAAGGTGGTAGGACTGCTCATTCAAGATTTGGGATTCCATTAAATCCGGATGAATTTTCTTCGTGTACTATGTCGCATGGATCTGATCAGGCAAATTTAGTCAGGGAGGCATCACTCATTATATGGGACGAAGCACCAATGATGAGCAAGTTTTGTTTTGAAGCACTTGATAGAAGTTTGTCGTCCATCATGGGTAACAGTAGCGACAGTCCTTTTGGTGGGAAAGTCATTGTTTTTGGCGGTGATTTTAGACAGGTTCTACCTGTCATTAATGGAGCTGGAAGACCGGAAATAGTGTTGGCTTCGCTGAATCGTTCATATCTTTGGGAACACTGCAAAGTGCTTAAACTCACCAAGAATATGCGATTGTTATCAGGTAGCTTGTCAGTTGAAGATGCAAAAGATCTTAAAGAGTTTTCTGAGTGGATTCTGAAAATTGGGGATGGTAAAGTTAATGAGCCTAACGACGGGGAAGCAGAGATTGAAATACCTCCTGAGTTTTTGATTACTGACGCCGATGAACCTATACAAGGAATCAGCAAAGCTGTCTATGGTGATTCTATTTCACTTGAAGAGAACAAAGATCCTAAGTTTTTCCAACAAAGAGCAATTTTGTGTCCGACAAATGAGGATGTTAATATGATTAACGTATATGTTGGATAGACTTCCTGGTATGTTTAAAAGATTCATGCTTAAATTTTGCTAAGCTGATGTTTTTATATGAATATTCTGACCAACTATTTTTTGCAGGTGATGAGAAGATCTATTTTAGCGCAGATAGTATAGATCCATCAGATAAAGTTGCTCTAAACAATGAAGCATTGGGTTCAGATTTCCTTAACTCTATCAAGGTTTCTGGTTTGCCTAACCATAGCCTCAGACTCAAGGTTGGTTGCCCTGTTATGGTTTTAAGAAACATAAATCCCTCTGCTGGTTTAATGAATGGAACAAGACTTCAGATTACTCAGCTAATGGACCATATGGTTCAAGCAAAAATTATTACTGGAGAAAAGGTGGGCCGTACCGTTGATATTCCCAGGTTGTTAATAACACCATCAGACACGAGACTGCCATTTAAGATGCGCAGAAGGCAATTACCTTTGAATGTTGCTTTTGCAATAACTATAAACAAAAGTCAAGGTCAGTCATTGTCTCAAGTGGGTATATTTCTCCCAAGACCATTGTTTTCACATGGGCAGCTCTATGTTGGTGTATCAAGGGTTACATCTAAAAAAGGTTTGAAGATTTTGATTGTTGGCAAAGATGGCAAACCTCAGACCAAAACTATGAATGTTGTGTTCAAAGAGATTTTCAACAATCTCTGAGATTGATCATGGATGCTTAGGTATGTTATTTACACATATGTGATTACACTTAAAGCTTTTCATACAAGGATTATAGTTTTCGGTTGTTTGCATTTTTCAGTCACGCATGGAGGTCATGAAGACTGCTAGAGATGATCTGCTTTTTCGTTTGAATTTTTTTTGTTCTGCTTATGTTATATGATACTCATGCGTGTTTGACCTATATTCTGGATTATGCGTTTTATGCAAACAAGATTTGATTACCTTTTTGAAGTATTTTACAACTTCAATTGAATAAAAGGCATATCACGTTCATTCTATCAACATAGACTTCTTATAAAGTTATCCTTTCCTCCATTCAATCCATACTAAACCTTAAACTACCGTACAACCTAACTGATACCAAGCAATAAACTACAATCTAACTGACTCTATAGTAATCATAGTTACTAACCTTGAATAGTTGTTTTCTTCATGCGTTTCTGTGTAGAAGGCAACCTTCTGTCCTGCTATATCCCTTCAGTAACAAACCAACAAATATAAATAATTCAAAAACAATTTTAGTCACTCATTAATTTACAGTTACTGAGTTTTAAAATTGAGAAGTAGTTACTTACCTGTTGGTGCTTCACATCTTCAAAGTAGATGATCCATATACATTTACACAAACAGATTGATTCCCAACCTCCTCATCTTCTTCCTCTTAGCTGTTAACAACTTCTGTAAGAATTTTGAATCCGCAAGTACAAATACAAACCTATTACACATATTTGCTTATCTTACTTGAAGCTTATTAGTATAAGTGGAACGAGAAAGCTTCAGCTTCAGCTCAACCTACAAAAACATAAATTATAATGATAATTGGGAACATTAGAAATTTTTTAAAATTTTACCTGATTTATTTGCAGAGTACTTCTCAGATCGACGAACAGGACCAGCAGCGAGAAAGAGACCAGCGAGTCCTCCACCAAAGACACGGCCGTCTGGTCCCGCTAAGCAAACACTCATACCACCAGCTCTACTTTGAGTCCCTCCAGTGTCGTTTTGCATAAACGAACACGTTAAAGAGAGAATCTCAAACCGACCCTCATCAATCAAATACAAACACAGTTGAAGCAAAACTGAATAGACAATACAATAGTGCGTTGTATATATCTGAGAAGACAGAAGAAAAAGAGAGTAATCTAAACCTCATAAGTAAGAGTACCACCAGATGTAGTAGACTGACGCAGCGTAACATTGGAGATGGGACCGTTTGCTGAGAGGATGCAGATAGCACGAGATCCTTGCTAAGAGAATGTCATTATTTTCATCGTCACATCCTGCATACATCCATGCGTGTGAGCCCTTAGTGTCTAAGACTATGTGATTATTCAGAACAAAAATATTAAAAAATATTTCTCCAGCGTTTACTGTGAGGACATAAGGTGTAAAGTTCGCACCGACAAAATCTGCAGCAGCAGCAGCAGCTCCTGCGCCTGCAAAATTGGTAACAACTGAACCAAAAGAAGTCAAAATCATAGCTGAGACAACAATACATTAAGAATATATACACATAGTCAAAATCAAATGAGATTGTATTGATCCAATACTTTCATATACTTCTTATTCCAAAATCATTTCGAAGTCAAACCTAACTAATAAAGCAGTGTCCTGCTTGATCAAAATAGAATACAAAGGCTCAAATTGTAAAAACTAAAAGTAACTCTATATTCCTTCAATCGATCGAAACATTTTTAATCTGAGAAGTAATACAGTATATGATTTAAATCTAACCTTCGAGATCTTTCTTTTGATGGGAATCACATTTCTAACCGAAGTTCTGAATCTATGGTGAGATCCGAAAAAAAAATTAGACTATCCTTATTCGTGGATAGCTTTCGTGACCATGCATCAAACACTTCATCTTCTTCGTTTTTGGATCTAGATAGAGAAACAATATACTTCGAATCAGATTAAATACAAAGCAATATACAGAAGAGATTAAGTAACTCCATACCTTGATTCGTAAAGATAAGTTCATCAGATTCACAATTCCTTCATGATAAGGGTATTTCCCTCTAAGGATAGTTGATTTCAACCTCCGATTATCTCTTTCTTCATCTTCATCGGTAAAGGAGAACACCGAAAGTCAACATAGATCTATTTTTGTTGTGTTCTTTGGTTGTTTTTTTTTCAAACAACGAACGGTTAGAAAAAAAAAGTTGTCGAAAGGCATAAGAAAATAATGATATGGGTCACTCGATTACAAATATTGTGGCCCAAACCAAAAATGAAAAAACAATGAGCCTTTTTAAAATCATAATAACTACTTTGATATTTATTTCAAATCTTAATCCCATTAATTAGTTTATATTAACTATTTCAAAGCATTTTTTAATTTCATATTAAAATATGAATATTTCACTTTCATATTTTACTAAAAAATATGGCTACTATATAATTAATATTACACAAAAGATGACTTAAGTATTATTTTCAGGTATCTAGACAAACTAATTTATTATAGATCACATTCTTTTAATTCCAAAATTTTATAATATATTTGAGAGTTACATATGAATTACCATATTAACTTTTTCTGATTCAATCAAACCATCGTAAAATATGGAACAGATAGAAAAAAACTATAGTATAACAACATATAATATTATGGTATTAATTTCAATATGTCTAATATTGTGTTTATATATGCAATTTTATAGTATAACAACATATAATTATATAACAAAAAAAAACTCATAATTAACACCCGCCCGGGCGGGCGGGTACAGATCTAGTACACCATTCAAATATAAACATGTCATCACTATTTTGTATGAGTATCTAGACATTAGAGATACTTCTACCATGCAAATATAAACATATGTTTTTCTTGGTGTAAATATAAACATATGTTATCATTATTTTGCATGAGTGTCTACACTCTACAGATACTTTATGTTTCTCATGTTTAATTGTTTGAATATAAACATGTATAATAATACGATTTTACATCATAAGCGATAACTATGATGATCAGCTATTTGGTTTCATGAAGGTCAAGAAAAACTCTGAAGAGATCAATGATGATGCTGTCCAGGACCAGGAGCTTTAGGTGACTTTTTATGACCTGGCGGCGACACACTCCCTGATACATCTATTTTTAAACTCGCAGGTACTCCTTCCCCTTGATAATTGTAGAAAATAAAATGAATTGAATATGAAATCTGTTTACGAGTGATAATATTAAATATAGATGGGTATAGAGTTCAACAAGGAGGTAGCCATTTTAACAGAGACAACAGTCACTTACTCAGCAAGGTTCGGGCCATTGTTGTGTTGTTGAAGGCAGAGAGTAAGAGAAGAATCAAAGCGACTAATGATAAAGCCAGACGATTCATCCTTTTGGATGTTTGTTTGTTCTTTTGGTTAAGATTTTTGCTTCAAGAGAGGGAGCGTTATAAGATCACACAAGTTCTATATATACTATATATAGAGGAGATCTGGATGGTATATAAAAACTTCAATTCGTTAAAGCCGCACCTTCTTGTTTTTACAAACGTGATACTCTTGACTTTTATGAATCCTACCTAATGTCTTCACGCGTTAGCGAAACTATTACATAGGAAGGCGATCGTTGACCAAACAAGGTAATGCACTGTTAAAAGTCTATGGTGGACTGGTGGTGGTGATATCAAAACATAAAACAAAAACTCATAAGACTTTTATTTTCCAAATTTTGACACAACCAAATCTGAGAATCTTATTTACAGACTAAAAAAAACAGCTTAAAAGGTTTGAACCCATGATCATATCCAAAGCTTCTGTTGCCTCAGGTAATTTTCAATCTGATGAATTTCTGTCTTGAGACGACGACGAGAACAAGCTGCTCAACGGCCATGGGATCGAGAATGCGTTCCTATTACCATCATCGTTCTCTTCTTCTTCTCCTTCGTGACGGTTCCCATCGCTGTTCTCAGTTCCCTGGCTGCTGCTCGTAGCAGAAGACTCATTGACTCCATTGTTGTCATTTGCTACTGAATCAGGAGTCTTGGTCTCGTCTGTAGGTAACTGAAACCTACAAACCGGGCATGAACTGTGAAGCTCAAGCCACGGGAGCAAGCAGTCAGCATGGAAGTTGTGCTTACAGGGCATCTGTTTAGCTTCGACCCCAGCCTCAAAATCATCCAAACACACGGAACACTGAAGACAAGGCTCTTGGATTTTGACAGTAGCCAAAGACTCGACATCTTCTTTACGAGCTGGAGGCGTTCCATATCTGTTGGGATCATTCTCTGCTAAACGCTGAAGCAGCGCTTCGAATCCAGGGCCGATGAAAAAGTCGCTCAGAGAAGAACCATCAGGCATCGAATCCGTAACAAGAGAGCGTGGGATGGCGATAATTTGTTGATGCGGATTGATGACGATCAATCGTCCTCTCTCCCTGTCCGCATGATGGTTGTGATCATCATCGTCATCATCTCTGTTACTCCCAGGTTCAAGTGCTCTTACTCCATGAAGCAATTGCACGACGGAAACGGAACGTCTTCCCCTTCTCCTAAGAATCTCTCGAAGCTGCGAATCCAAGTCTCTACCGTTTCCGGTTTCGTTCTCAGCACTCTGGTTCCTCGAGGCGGCAGAGTTGTTGATCATTTCCATCAAGATAGAAGTGGTTGTTGGTGCTCTCTGGTCTGAAGAGTGGTCATCCATCTCTTCAACAAAGCCGCTTCGACAAAAGGGGCATTTGATCTCCTCTTCCATCATCACCGCATCCACAGTTTGGGAACACATGTGGCACCAATACCTCGTTGCATTTGCTTCTTCCATGTCCTCCTATTTCTGTTCATATTCATAAGCAAAACACTCAGCTCTAACAGTCGGCTAAGAGACTGCCATGAGCGAGAAGGAACATCAAACCCTAGAACCAAGTCTCGATGAGAAAACCCGTTTCTCAAACTCACGAATAAGTCTAATAATTTTCTTTTTCGGTATTGTTATTCACAAAGAGGAATAACAAGTGAGACGAGTCATGGAGATTAAAATGACAAAATTACTAACTCGAAATACAACCATAAATGCCAGAGCGAATGTAAGCACCTTTTTTTCTCAACCTCCAAGTCTTCTTCAACAGCAGATGAAATCTCACAGACGAAATCAAGAAATAATAAGGAGCAATTTCTGAAACAGATAGACCAAGGGGTTTAAGTTTTGTGTGGAGGAGTGGTGATTCCAGATCCTTCTGGCTTTCTCTTTTGTCGTCTGCTGATTACGACAGTAATTATTAAATCAGTCCCCTTTTTTCTCTAAAACATTTATTTATTGATGAGATTCATGACCGACTTTATGTGGGTTTATTTAATAGGCTTTTTTTAGATTTCTCGTGGACTTTATCTTTATATTTTATTCTATGGACTTACACGGTGCGAATTGGAAAATCCGAACACTGGCAAAGTTTTACTTTAAAGTTGGAGCAAACTCAAAACTCGATCAAGTCCCCAAACCGCATCTACCATCCCCATTTTAACCGGATTCAAAACATGTCCAAACCTCACATGGACCAGAGTTAAACCATGTACAAACCTCCGATCCTGCAACAGTCGGTCTCATATCATGTCTCTCTGCAAACATGCAACTACAATCTTCATGCGTATAAGCATCCACAAGAATCGAGCTAGCTTATAAGTATTTTTTTTACTGTTCTCAAGATCATCTCCTTCTAAACTTATATCAAACACACACAATGACAAGATATATAACGCCCCCCATCTTTATACTATCTCCATTGAAACCCAAAACAAAAATAAGTATCTATTTCCATTTACACACAAAAGATAAACCCGGAAAGAATCATCATGATGCATCAGATAGATTCTGACTCTATTCTAACCACATAATCCCCAAATAAATATATGTTTTCATACAAAATAATTGATAATAAAAAAAGCAAAGTAGGAACGGTGCTTACTTGTCGCCAACATATATAATCTTCTTGTCCTTTGTAAGAAGATGGAGATTATTTCATGATTCTCTCACTTAAGGAATATACTTGAGCGTCTGCCTCAAATCCTAAAACCTCAGCTAATGCAAAGCAGACACACTTCCTTGTATAAAATTTGCTAAGATATCAGCACCTTTCTTGAATGGAGTTTTGCTTATAATGAAGACATCCCCGGTGGTTGCTTCAAACCTTTCTTTTCCTACAAAGATTTGAAACGAGAACTGTCTTATTACATGTGATACGAGAGAGACGTGAAGGCAACAGAAACAAGACAGCGCAATACGACCATGAACCAAAGAAATGTATAATCAATGGAGAGACTAACATCAATTGCATGGAATGATCTGGAAATGAGGGACTTAATCTGAGCGGCTTCTGCTGAAGATGGTGATCCATTGTTCTCAGCTGAATAATGATTCACCTACAAAAGGAGACAAAGATGAAAAAGTTAGATTGACTGAGTGACTTCTTCAATGCTGTTAGCTGAAACTCCCCATTACTATCACTATGTAGTGTCTGTTATTCACGTATATCCTAAAACAGGAAGCTATCATTACCAAACGCTCTTGTTCTTTCTTTGCATCTTCTACCATAGATAGAAGGAAAAAGAGCTAAAGGAAGAGAAGAATCATCTAGCTTAACTTATCCCACTAGAGCTAAAACCGTTCAGAACAAGAACCATGACACTCTTACAAGGTGGATTGCTTAATCAGGCATGAAGAATACAGTTTGAGAAAGCTGACTAGTGAGCAGATAGATAAACAAAGAGTCACCTGTGTTGCGTCGGGAGAATTCATATTGGACTGGACCTCTTCAAAAAGAGAGGTGTAGTAGGCAGGGTCGTAGATAGAACCACCCAAGATTTCTTCAGCAGCACCTGAACACTGCCTGTCTATAGCAGGAGTTGGTGGGTTCAAGAAGCTGTTTCGCAAATCAGAATCCGTCTCACGGGGAAGCGAAGTGTCGACAATCGAAGCACCAAGCCTATAAATCTGAAACCACAGGAGGGAGGAAGATAGCCTGACAAAGAAGCCAATCATCTCCATGGCCATGGTGAGCTTTACTGAGAATATGAAGAAGGTGCCATACGTCTCAGCTGAAATACTCCTGCTTCAATCAAACAAAAAGGCATGATAACGTCTCCGAAGGTAAAAGCATAGATAGATCAGAGAGGATTACCAAATCTCGTGGGTGAAAAGGATGAACCAAGAGATATCGAGAAGAAGAGCACAGAAGAGGAGAACCGCGTAGGTGCGGCCGAGGCTTTGGCTATTGCTCTCGATTGCCACAAGTGCAGACAACGCGATCACCAAGTTAATCAGTAAAACTCCGTTGTATAAGGCTCCTAGTGATCCAATCAGCGCGCAACCAATCTGGAATAACAATCTCAAATCGATGAAACCCACCCAATCAATACCGATTTGAAGAGAGAGAGAGGGATGACCTGGGCGTAGATGAGGATGACGGCGAGAGATTGGAGTTTAACATAGTCGCGAAGCCAAGGATGTATTCGATCTCGCAAAGAACCACAAAGCATCATCAATCTCGTCCCTTCATTAGTATCCCATGAAGCTTCTAATCTCGAAATGTTCCGGCGGAAAGGAGGACAGGACGGAGAAGAATCGAAAAAGAGTTTAGTGATGGCGGGATCACATCGAATCGAAGATGATCAAAACATGATATACATTCTCTCCCCATAAATTACCAATCTCTTTAATCCAAATTAATTCAAATTTAGTATCTCTTACACTTCCCTATATACCAATCAGATATTGCCACATAATTTTAAAAAATAAAATAACCCTTTATATACTAAATTGCAAGTCATTTTGCCAATAAAAATCGAACAGATATAAATTATTTAATAATTTAAAGAAAAACAAAAATGCAAGAAATAAAAATCAAATACAAAAAACTACCGTACGTTATCAACTGATTTCTATTAATTTAGAGCAATTGCGTCGGATATACAAGGTAGAAAGAATATTTAGGAAGCAGGTAAAGTGGTTTTCGTAAACAGTGTTTGTGTAGATGGTTTTACCGAATTACCCTATACGTCCTCTCTGCATAAATTATATCGAAAGTTGAGTTACTGTGTGGGTACTATTTGTAGCAATAATACAAGCAATATGTATCACTCTCACCTCAGAGGAATTGTACTTCACGCAGCTGTAGTTATCCTTTGTCGGTAATATGGGATATTATTAAAGACATCATAAATATGTCCTTATCTCTATATGGTACTTAAGTTTCTCTTTCATCTGGTTATATATCTCAACTTCGAGAAGCCGATCTTGAATCGGAGAAAAACAAGATCAAACAATAAGCAATCATTGTTGGATCTGCAGGAGAGGAAGGATGGTTTCTGTCCGACTGGTCGAACCGGCCTGATTCACCGGAAGAAGAAGATGTTCGTCCGATTCCTGAGATGATGTTTGCAGCGGGAGAAGAACCAGTCAGTGTTCGCGTTCTGACGTATCTATCTTCTGGGGCAATTAACCGGATCTATAACGCGTTGGAGGAGGAGGAAGTGCAGATTATACGGGGATCTGCGTTTGGAAAAATTCTGGAAATTGTGGACAAACCAGTTTTTTCCGGAAGTTTTGCTAGATACTTACTATCGAGGCAGTTGAGAACCAAAAAAAGACACGAAGCTTGGTTCCGATTTGCGGGTAAACCTATACGGTTTTCGCTAAGAGAATTTGCAATCGTCACTGGATTACCATGCGGGAAATTCCCTACGAAATCAAAGATGAAGCTGAAAGAAACTATAGCGGAAAAACCCTACTGGCCGTCGTTATTTGGTAAAATTGAAGTTGCCACTGTGGCTTCTGTCATCAGGATGTTGAGGAAGCGCACCGTTGAAGATAGGGCTGTTCGAATCAAATACGCATGCTTGGAGATTCTATCTTCTGTTCTTCTTCCTACTAACTTGAAGATGAAAATATGTAGAGAACATGTTGAGGCAATTGAATATCTTGATGAATTCTTTTCTTATCCTTGGGGAAGACTGACATTCGACATGCTTATGTGCAGTATCAAGGAGAGAGATGAGGTTGCTCTGTCACAGAACACCATTGCTGTCAAAGGATTTGCACTCGCGTTACAGCTTGTCATGGTTGAGGCGGTCCCCTGTCTTAATGAAGTAATCCAGGAAACTTGTTCATCATCCGAAGGTGATAGCGAAGATGAAGTCGATGAAAAGGCTTCAAAACCAAAGCGAAAGATGCTTAGTCCTGCTCATGCAAGAAATGTCGACAAGCGAGCTGATGTAGGTTTTTCTGTTAAAAAGGTTTTATTATAGCATTATCTGATCATCATTTAACGGTTGGAACGTATAAATTTATTATGAGCTCGTACGACGGGGTATAATTAGAAGTCAGGCTCGCCAGTATATTATTTGCTGCTGCGAATTATTGAAATTTTTCATACATTCGCTGTTGCTTGCCTTTCGGTTGCAGGTTCTTGTAAAAAGCATTATCGACCAAGACCCGTTGAGACCAATAGACGAGTCAGAGTTAGTCTGGTCTGACGAGGAGGAGGATGAGAAGGTTGACAACATGGTTTTCCTCATCAATACAAACTATCACCAATTCCATGTTTCTTGGTGGACTTACTCGGTTAGATGTTGATCGGCTGCGAAACTCTGAAACTGTTTCATCCAAGTTGAAGAAACCGAAGAAACATCATGGTCTTGGTTCTGCAAACGATCCAGGTTACATTGCTTCACTTGTTATTGACAAAATAAAACCTGAGTTTCAAACAATGGAGGGGAATATCTTGGAAGTTTGTAAGAGGGTTGATTCAATAGAGGGTTCTGTGCTTGGACTTGTTCAGTCAGTGTTCCCGAAGTTTAAAGAAGAAATGTTGCAGTCCGTTAAAAATTTGGTTGCTCAGTTGACAAAAAACAAAGAGGCTGGTCCATCTAGAGTACCAGAAAAGGATACAGAGATAGGGAGCAGGGAAAATAGTAATCGAGAGGGCTCAAATGGGAGGCTTGCTACAAATGGAAATGATGAAACTATTGGTGACATTCTTTGAAATCTTAGTGCGTACTCTACTCCTCCAGGGTCCCCGCGTATAAGTCTTGTAAGTTATACTTCTAAACAGCATGAAATTTGTTTAAAGTGCATATCGTAGGTTGATGTTGGAAATTTGTGGGTTAATATTTTTATGAATTTGTTGACAGGGGGAGAATGTCGGTCCGACAAAGGACAAGGAAGTTTTAGATACTGATGGTGGAGATGATGATGTGTTAACCAGAGTTTTGCACTTTCTGCTCAAAGCCAGAACCATCATAGGTCATTAGACCTTAATCAAACATTGGTACGAATATCTATATATCTTTCCAAAGTATGTTTTAGTCATGCTTGTTCAACAAGGGTTGGTTATGATTTCGTGGTGTTTATTGTTTTCTGTAAAGGAAGGCGAAAAGAGGGTGCATAGACCCTTCATCGACATGCCTTCCTTTTCACTAGGTCTAACTCAGGAAGAGCAGCCGTTGGTGGGTAATGGTATTAGCCTGATGGACTCTGTGGGTGGCGTTGCCCTCCCTACCCTGAATGCTGGAGACAACATCGAAGATCCACAGCAGTCTCGGAAAAGCAAGAGACAAAAGTGTGTTCCCCAAGCCTTTGTGGACGATTATCAGTGTGGTCGTGAGATCATCTCACGCGTCAGGAAATCACAGAAGTTCATTTTTGTATTTGATGGAAGGCATGAGATCGGCCGGAAATATGCAAGACTTTTAGAACAAGTAAACCAAAATGGGTTAGTTTTCCTCACCATTTAAATTGGTATCTGTAAATTGTATAATTATTGAAATGCGTTAATGTAATATATTTTTGGTTTCACCTTGGTTATTTTAGTTATTTCAAAGTTGCTGGATTAGCTGTAAGTGGGAAAGATATTATTCTAATTGCTGAGAGAAGCAAGTTTCTTACTGCAAAGGTTAACATCCGCTCTGGAGAAATGAAAATAAGATTTTGCTTATCGATTTTTTCCATAAGTTCATAAATATATTAAATTTTATTTTTCTCTGTTCAGGTCGTTGATCTACTGATTCGAGTTGCAAAAGGTAGCATTGAAAAACATTTTCATGCAGATTTCTCAGCACGGGATGTATACCTTGATAGCAAATACGTTTCTGAAATCCTTAGGACTTATCCCCGCTTTTCAAAGAGTAGGAAAAAAGAGTCGTTCCGTTTCCCAAAAGGATTGGTTCAACTTTTTGATGATAAGCATGACTCAAATCACCAAAGCATAAGGTATTACTTCCCACTTAATGTCTGCAAGAAACATTGGGTAGGTATATGCGTAGATCACACTTGCTGAAAAGTCACAGTTCTTGATTGCAATAATGCCATTTTCTCTGATGCCATGATGGAGAAACATCTATACCCTCACTTGGTCATGGTCCCGTATCTTGTTAGACTCTCCGGCCTAGATTTTGGAAGTGACGAAACAAAGCCCTTTGCATTTGAGCGACCCAAAGGTGTCAGTCAGACTGCCAATCCTTGTGATAGTGGACTGATGGCTGTGTTATTAATGGCAACACATGCAGTTTACGGTATTGAAGCGTGCAAGTATATCAATACCCAAATTCTGATGGAAGAAGGCAAGAGTGCTGCGATTATGGCTATGGAGATTCAAGACAATGTTTGAGCTGAAAGAGATTGTGTAATTCATGTATAATATATTTGTGGGTTGATGTTTGGCTGTATTATGTAAAACTTGAACTAATAATGTGTTATTGTATTAAGAGCCTCTTGTATTAATTAGGAACCGGGTATTTAATGACATTGTGTTTTAACGGTTTTTAACCATCCAGCAATATTGGAAAAATATTGTCTATATATACGTAAGTTTTTCCTCCCCAATATTTGAAGTGTAACCGGTTACATTGGACAGACTTAATTTTGTATTGGATAAGTCACTGTTATAAAGTTTTAAGCACGTTGCATGTATTATTTCATCATCTATTCGGTCACCCTTTTTGCTGAGTGTCTCATATAACCGGTTAGTTACGTTCCGCACAAGGTTTACCTAAATAAAATTCCCTGAATCAATCACAAACATAAACATCTTAATACTTGGAAATAAAAACAACTTGGCATTCTTATTTATATCACAATCTCGGGCATACTATATTCCTGCCTCCATCCAGACTTAACAATATTTTACATATGATATTAATTAGAATCTTTGCCTAGCAGCAATCCACCTTGCTTTACCAACACCTTCATCATCCGAGATATGCCATCCTTCTTCATCTTCGATTTCTTTTTATATAGGAACTTTGCATGTGGCGCGGTTGTGTCCACTCCCCTTGCAACGGCTGCAAACATGTTTCTTTCTAGGTGCTTTCATCTACGATAACCAAATGTTAGTCGAATAGTCCAAAAACGTTAAAAAAATGTTTTAGTTAGTAAGTACCCTAATTTCTCCGGTTGATAATATCCTGCTCTTACGGGGTCGGCCCGGTGGTCGTCTCGCAGCTGGTGGAAGGACTTTGAAACCAACGGTATCACTTTCATGATTTTGCGAGCTATTGATCTTGCTTACCGGGAAGATATCACCCTTGTAAAAGCTGCAAGACTGTCTAAGCTGTAAACTTCTGAAACGAGGCTTTCAACTCTCACTTTCCCATTGATAGAAGCAGAGATATCATGTGAACATGGTATCATTAGGGTTTGAAATACGTTGCAACTGCAGTGTTTGTTTCCTAGGTTGACGTGGAATGATCCTCCTTCTTTGTCTTTCACCTCTTATTCCAAATTATTGATTTTCTTTGCCAGCATCCCTCCGCTTTGTTCAAAATTAGCTGCTACTATCTCAACCACATGTGGGCTGAAACGGTTTACTTGGTTGCTTGTTTCCGCACGCCTTTCTGAAAACCAATTCATCAATTTCGATCTAATGAATTCAACCAGTGGCAATATAGGATACTCCCTTGCTTCACGAAGAACTGAATTCCAACTTTCGGAAATGTTGCTTGTCATAATATTGTAACACTTTCCACTAAAATGGACTCTTGCCCAATGTTCAAAGCCTATACCTATCAGGTATTCAGCACAAGAAGCGTTCATCAGTTTTATTTCGTTGAAAACCGTATAGAATTCAGGAAGACCAAATGCACGGCTACTTTTCTGACAAGGTAAGATATATGCTTGTTTTTAAAGTAGGTACGAATGTTGCATTGCAAATGTAAAATGCATGCACAGTGTTTGGCTTCTGTATACACCTGCACGTGAAACCAAAAAATAATTACACTGCCTTTTATCAATCTGTTTTGGTACATATACCGTTTTAACTTCTTAATATGAATGACATACAATATTATTTGAAATAAATTGAGGGTATATACTCCCAAACTAAAGATTTTAAAAATATTTAAAAATCGTTTTAACATTCGGTTACCTTAGATATGGCGTGGTAGATTGATGAGTGTCTGTCTGAAACGAATACAACGTCATCTTTGTTGGCACTAATTGCAATAGCATATTGAAAAACCACTCCCATGCTTTGTCGTTTTCACTGTCAACAACACCCATTGCTAGCGGAAAAACTTGATAGTTACCATCTTGGGCTGAAGCAGTCAATAAGCATCCACCATACTTGCCTCACAAATGTATTCCATCGACTATAATAACACTACGCATATGCTGGAACCCACTTATTGAGGCGCCTAGAGCGAAAAAGAGGTACTTGAATCTATGTCCAACTCCTGCTTCGAGCTGTGTTTGCATTTCAGAAATGGTTCTAGGGTTTGCAGCAACTAGTCTCTGTAGATAATCAGCTAGCAGCTTGTAGGATGCACTAGAAGAACCTTTTGCGTAGTCGAGTGCAACCTCGCGCGATCGCCAAGCCTTCCAGTATGATATCTTGACGTCGTGATCGCCTAGCATTACTTGCATTATTTCATTAGGCCTTGGTGCACTTCCATTACCAGCATATCTGGACCTCATCAATTCTCCAATAACTCCATGTGTAGCTTGGCGTTCGTATCCTGTAATAAGAAAAACACAACAAACATGGGATTATATATTTTGGTTTGAGATAAAAGCTTCCGGTTAAGTTATTGATATCCAAAAAATTGCTTTTCAAATAGAATAACATCGATAGTTGATAAGTTTGTCGATTATTACCAACACGTTCATCAACGGAACAGGTATGATGCAGTGATGTTTTTCGCACTTCATACTTCTCAATGTTTTTAATCTTTGTTGCATATACTCGCCACAAACACGTACGGATAATGCATCTCATTACAAGTACTTCAGGTGAAGACCGAGTGTTTCTCAACCTAAACCTCTTGCGCAAGGCATAGAGGGCCATATGTTGTTTGAAGTGGGCTTTATTTTTAAACACCATTCCTTCATATAGTTCATCCACGGCCATAGTTTTGGTGCCTACAAGGTTTGTTTTTTCTTTCAAACATTAGTTGCACTAAAGATAGAAGCAAGCAAACCTATTTTACCTAAATATCTTACATTACAAAAGGCATCACACATAACATAGATATTTCATCGTTCGGTTTAGGAAAATACCAAAAAGGATCACACCCCATACAACTATTTTACATAACTTCCCCCGACTGATTTTTATTTATTATGGATTTAAAACAAAGGATCAGGTCCAAACCCACCACTGTCGTCGTCGCTCTCGGCATCAAAATCCTCAATTACAATGATTGCTTCAGTACCGTGGTTGTTATTCATTCCTATGACAAGTTTGAGATTGAGACTTGGTCCTCCGTTGTTAGCTATCACAGCAGCTGATCCTCCATTGTTTACCTGAGTTAAGGGGCCTACGTTTCCGTTGGCTATTGGTGCAGTGTCTTCTCCTGTATGATCCAAGAGAACTAAGCAAATTACAATACTAATTTAGCTAAATTTCAACAATTAAATAATAACTAAGAAATGTTGGATTTAATCAACCTTGCGAGAGTGCGTCCGAGATGTTAGCAACGTTTTCTGAGATGGGAATTGCCGGAGCTAAATCATTGTGGTTTTCGTCTAAACCGTCAGACGAACCAGTGTATGAAGTCTCCTCTGCCTCAACAACTAGAACGGTAGTAGGGCTTGGTGGTGCAGTGACCCTCAGATTTGGTCCAATGGGAAGGCCTAACGAACCGTTTGTTGGACAGGGTGCTGGCTGGACTTGGAGTTGATAGTTTTTTTCAGCCTCGAAAACTCCATCCCAGTATGCCTGATCCTCATCACTAACATCTTCCCATATAGGTTGGAATGGTGGGATTTGCCTCAGAGGTTCAACTTCCAGCGGCATTCCATGTGGAAGTAAGTTTGGAGGAACCCCATTAGGTAACGTCCGCTGGAGCTGGTCATAATCCATCGGTTCACCATGTAAAACTGAAATTTAAAAAGAATATGTGTCAGTGACAACTCCAAAAATTGGGCAACTTGAGATAGATATGTGATGATAAATATTTTAGCTTCCGGTTACATATGTTAAACCATCTAAGTTTACCAACAATAGGTTACTTCCATTACACGTTCCTATCAATCCATATACTATGTCGTTCATCCTCACAATAAAACTAGTTAGAGAGATATCTATACTTTATAAAGCCAAAATAATGTTTTAAATTTCAAGATTTTATACAGATACCTTCTTCGGGTTAGACGGTGTTGTGATGGTCTTCGTTGGTCATGGTTTCACCTTCGGCTATGGATATCATATCATCAACAACAGTAAAACGAGGAAATTCCTCCCTTTCTACAGGAGATGGTGCATGAACCATCTCAATTTCTAGAGCTACACGGTAAACGATCAGTAATTGGGGTTCATTGAACATCATCTCCAACATGGTCCTGCTACAAATTATGGGATGTCCTCCAACGAAATCTGCAAGAAAAACATTTTTAAAAAATTAATCAACATTTATTTTTCCCTAATATGAACAAGTTTCAGTTGATGGTATTAAAAAATTAAATGGTTTAAAATCACCTTTTATGGCTTGGTGATGTTGTTCCTCGGTGACCGCCTCTTCTAGGAACTTCCTCTCTCCAACTTTTAAAGGGGATCGACACAGAAATTGATATTTAGCGACTAGCTCAGGTCCGCAAGTCACGTACATAACGGGCTGTGTCATATACTCCCTCACACTCAACATAGTATCCACATCCTTATCGGTTGCCAAAGTTATCGGTGGAGTCCTCCGTCCTTCATGCTGTAGCATCCAATCAGGGAACTGATATGTTAGCGCCACGAGAGTGAGAATTCCAAGATCGAGCCTTATACGAATCATCTCCACCAAACCCTCGAAAGGATCGTCGGGGTTGATTAACACAGTCTCAGGTTCAGCGTTTGGGTTTTCGTCAAACCGCCACTCGCCGGTCGTCGTCTTCTCCCAAACACCTTGAACAAGTCTTACAAACGTTCCTATCTGAAAGAAAGAGAAAAAAACGTTAGGTAGATGAATTTATTTTGTTAAGAGTGAAACCCTACTAACTTATTTGGTTAAAGATTTTTTTTTTAAAACCCTAGGAAGAAGCCAGAGATATACCTCTAAAGCTGTGGGCAGGAAGAAAATCCAGAACCTCGAAGAGAAAACCGAAAAGATGGATTGCTTTCTTACTTGATCGGTGATGCTGGGAGTCGTAATTTATAGCCTAAACAGATGTATACATACACTTATACACGTATACAAAAAATGTTTCACAAGAGTGCATGGAATGCCAAGCCGTCTAGCTACGCGTTGGTGTCCCTGTTCATGATATGCGTAGCAGCAGAGGGAAAATATCACTGACACATCTCCGATATTTGTAAAATTTAATGTTAAAAATTTTCTTATCCTCTCACGGTTTGCTCACTCGTACGAATAGAAAGGCTCTGGTTTGATTTAAATATGAATTATCGTTGCTGCTAAACCGGTTTCTTAACCAATATAAGTTGTCGATTACAGCTTCACCACTCAGTTATTATACATCATTTTCAAACAAGTGGATGACAATTGGTCACGTGGTATATACGAGAACCTTCTTTTAATAATTAAAAAACTCAACACTTTCCTCTTTATCTATTTCATCTTCTGCTTCTTAGCTGCAAATAACAATGTCGGGCAGTGCATGCACATTCCTCGGCGTCAATCGGTTCTATTCCCATATCTGACGGTCCACCTTGTCACTGTTCTCAACCGTCTGTGCTAACGATATCATGGAGCGATGACAATCCAGGGAGGAGATATTACAAGTGCGAAGATCATGGCTTTGTGGTTTGGCACGACAAGGAAAGATCATGCCGCTGGCAAAAGAAAAGTCTATTGGAGGCGAGGGACAGGATTCTTACTCAGACCGAAGAAATCAAGGCTTTGTGTGCTTCTCTCCGTCAAGCAAATTCCCAGATTGCTGCATTAGAGGTTTTTCGTTCGTCCGGTTCAATTAATGAAACTTTGAGGTCCATCGAAGAGCGCGTTACAGAGCATATCAATGAGACTCAGAGGATGTTACGTAAAGTTGTTGTTTGTTATGGTGGAGGGTTTGCTTTAGCTACTGCTTTGATTGTGTATTACTTGAAAAAGTAGAAGTTTTTCCAATGTCTAATTTAAATCGTCTTTGTTAGCTGTTTCTCATAATAATAATGGTTAAAAGTCATCCATTTTGTGTAATTTAATGTTGTAATGTTCCACTTATGTTCGTATGTAACATAAACATGGTTATGTAAAAATTTTGGTACTTAATGTCTGCAATACAACTACAATAGTCATTTTGATGAAGAATTGATAAATATCAACTCAAACGAATAATGAATGATGAAGACAATGTTAGAATTGTACTTTATTAGCTCTAGACCAAGTTGATCATTGATGCGACTTTATTGTTATTTACTATTGTAGTAAGTTAATTTCATTAGACTCGGGACATTATTTCCACTGTCTCAAGTTATGAGGTGTCTCCTTTCGTCCTACAAAAATTAACTGATACAATATTTGTTTTATTTAAATCATTGACATCAGTTCGAAAGTGATGCTCACGCTCCATTATGTCGCCTTTTGTGTTACACAACAAGTGGTAACTTTTGGAAGACAAAACGTCTCTGTCTTCTGACATCTTTGACACAACGTGATCTGAGTGATATATTGCGTACGGGACAAATTCGTAAGTTCCCAACGACGGGTTTCGAATCATACCTAATTAAAAAGTTTTCCGCTAGCACACCTAAATAACTTTCTTTTCTTGTATATTGAGCTAAATAGCTCATTAATTTATATTTATACTTTACAAAATGTAATCACTGATATTTCTCCAGCACACCCATGATCTCTCTTTGAAACCCACTCACGTTGCTATATATATTTAAATTCAACTTCTAACCTTATCTATCTAAAACTTCTAACGATAGTACTGTCAAATCTACGATTTTAGATAAAGATCTAAATTGTCTCTCACCAAAGAGTGGTACAACAATAGTCTTCAAAATATAATTTTTTTCCAACTAAATGAGCAAAAGAATATGCTATGGATTTGATAGGTTGGGGCGTACTCAAATGGGAAGTTGAAGATTCAAATTCAGGTTTGTGAAACTAAAAACACCCAGACTCTTTATTCTCAAATTAATTTATTTTCATGAATTTTTTACTTTTTTTTTTATCTATTTATAACTTTTTTCATTTTTAGATATTGATAAAATCTGTATATTTCATAGTTAAGGTAAACAAGATCTATAATAACAGTTCTTAAATGGACAAAATCAGTTTCCACTGCTGAACTATGTTTATTTGTTGTCGTAGCAATAGTTCAGGGAAATAAAATAATAGAGTCGCACACAAGAAAAAATGTGGTGATTCACCACGAGAAGAAATTACAAAAAGAAAAGAAAAAGGAAAAATGTGGGGATAAAGATAACAAATTGAATCTAAGAAACTCCTTTGCTAGAGAAAACTAAAAAAAATTATGTTCACTCTCTAGATCAAAACCTCATCTAATCAAGTTGGTTTTTCTTATTATTTATTTTATGTGTTTATAGTCTCATAAAATTGTGGTGATACAATTCTGCTTTTACATTTTCATTTGAAATTTCTGTTAAAAACTACTATTCTATATTCTTAATGCAATTACAGTATAAAAAAAACCAAAAACATAAAAGAGTACTTGAAAAACAGTACTACGGAAACAAAAATAAATATAAAGGAAAAAGACTATAAATTATGTTAACGTCCATTATTTACAAAATATATGCTTTCCTCGATTTGATTTTTATATGAAATGACTTCTTTTGAATTTTGATAAATAGATTATTATATAACTTTCATCTTGTGTCCATGCATATTGGACTGTTGTAATTTAAAAAACATAATTTAAAAATTTGTTTTTAAGTTTACCAATAAATATAACTATCAGTAACGTTTCTTTCGACAGTAAATTACATAACCCTCCAAATAAAAATTTCCATTGTTTTTACCAAAAAAAAAAAGAAAATTCCCATTGTAAATTATAAAACTTATTTAGAGCTACAAAAACAAATGCCCGTGCATAGCACGGGATCAATACTAGTTAAAAAAAAATACTTTTGGAGAGCTAAGTCACCGAGGGCACTACAAAATGATGTTGGCTTAGTGCGAGAAAATAGATATAGCCAATCACCTAAACTACAATGGAGAGCTAAGTCACCGAGGGCAGACCAGGAAGCCACTTCCCGACAGAGGAAGAACAACTTCCCCACAAATCTTAGAGAACCCACTGGCGAAGGGGTTGAAATCCCCACTAGAGAACAAGTGATGGAAGAATTGTATGCAGTTACTCTCCAATATCTGAACGTCGAGGATCCAAAAGAAAGGGAAGCTAGACACCGACGTGTTCTACAGACTGAGATGGATGGTACCGTTGAGGCCATGGCAACCAGCATTCTTAACGCCTCTGTTGCTGCAGCAATTACGTCCAATGCGCCTCTCGCACCACATGAGCGAAATCCTACCCCTCAACAAGAAACTACTACTAACACTGAAGTGGTAAATCCAGTGAGAAGACGAGGACGCCCAGCCAGAACAGGAACAACTCGGAGCAATATCAGACTCAGCCCGAAAACATATATGGGTATGGGCACAAGGAAGAGGAATTTGGCTCATTTTCTGTCTTCACCGGGCCCGTCTAATAGAAATACTACAAAGACAGCTAGGAAGCAACGAGGTGTAACAGCAACAACTACAGCGAACCCTCCAATCACTCTTATCCCGCCAGTAGCAAAACCGCAGATGGATTTTCATCTGCGAAATCGCGATCTTCCTTAGCAATGCTCAGCTGGAACTGTCGTGGGCTGGGGAACCCTTCGACAGTCCAGAGAATCAAGGAGCTTCAGCAACAAGCCTCCCTTGACATCATCTTCCTGATGGAAACAAAGAACCCGGATCCGTTTGTGCTAAAAGAGCTTGACTTTCTTGGAACGGACCATAGGCATCTAGTTCCCCCGGAGAGACCCAATAGTGGTGGACTTGCACTATTCTGGAAACAGGATATCAATTTACAGATTCTCTCTTCGTCAAAAAATGTAATAGACACGTTAATTTCACATAAGGGATCATCTTTCTTCGCTTCCTTCATATATGGTAACCCGGATTCTTCCCAGCGATCTAGTGTTTGGGATCAACTGATTTCACTCTCGCTCACTCGTAACTCGGCCTGGATTCTAGCGGGGGATTTTAACAAAATAATTGATAACAGCGAAAAGTCTGGCGGACCAGAGAGAGCAGAAGGATCATTCGGAGCTTTCCGAAATATGCTCACAAACTGTGACCTATTTGATCTGAAGCACACAGGAGTTTCTTTGTCTTGGAGAGGACGCCGACGATCCCACCTTGTATACTGCAGATTGGATAGAGTCCTGGTCAACCCAGCTTGGTCCGATTACTTCCCAACGGGACGGTGCCACTACCTGAACTTCGACACTTCTGACCATAGGCCTGTTATTACAGTTTTCGACTCAGCAAGAAGACGCACAAATCGATTATTCCGATATGATCGCCAGCTGAAAGATAATATGGAAGTCAAGAACCTAATTGCTGAGGTTTGGAATGCTGAGCCCAACCTACCTATGGATGTGAAACTCTCTCAATGCCGCAGAGCAATTTTCACCTGGACAAGAGAAAAATCACTCAACAGCAGGGAAACAATTAATAACCTGAAACACAGTCTGGAAGCTGCCATGGTTAATCCACTATGAGATGATATTATCATCGCAGCTATCAACGCTAAGTTGCTCGTGGCATACAGAGAGGAAGATGAGTTTTGGCGCCAACGCAGCAGGATTATGTGGCTCTCGGCGGGAGATAAAAACTCGGGTTTCTTCCATGCGGTTGCTAAAGGACGAAGGGCACGCAACAGAATGGCTGTAATAGAGGACGCTGATGGGAAGGCCTATTTCGAGGAGGAGGAGATAGCAGAACAAATCTCCTCTTACTTTAATAACATCTTCACGAGCTCAGGACCTGCTATAGTGACATCCTCGACGACCGAGATCGTACACTCAGCTATCATGCCAAGTATATCAGACGACGTTAACACAACTCTCGACATGCTCCCGGAAGCGGCAGAGATCAGACATGCTCTTTTCCTCATACATCCGAACAAAGCTCCGGGACCAGACGGTTTCTCCGCGAGTTTCTTCCACTCTAACTGGAGTACTATAGGTTCTTCCTTGGTAGCGGAAGTGCAGTCTTTCTTCAGATCAGGTGTTATGCCTCAGACGACAAACACCACATATGTCAGACTGATCCCGAAGATTACTAGTGCAAAGGTTGTGGCGGATTACCGACCAATTGCACTATGTAACGTCACATACAAAGTCATCACCAAGATCATCTCTCTCCGGATTAAGGCAATTCTGCAAATTATTATATCTGATACGCAATCAGCGTTCGTCCCCGGCCGAGCTATTTCCGATAATATCCTTATAACTCACGAGATTCTCCACACCCTGAAGACTTTGGAAGCGGTTGTTAATTGCTCAATGGCGGTCAAGACGGATATGAGCAAAACTTATGACCGTCTTGAATGGAACTTTATAGAGACGGTACTCCTTCGTTTTGGCTTTTCGCCGGGTTTTGTCAACCTGATTATGCAGTGTGTGTCGTCGGTATCGTACTCCTTCCTAGTGAATGATTCTGTACATGGCAGAGTGATTCCTTCCAGAGGTATTCGCCAGGGTGACCCGCTATCACCGTACATTTTTATCATGTGTGGAGAAGTACTCTCTGGTCTATGCAAACGAGCACAACGGAGTGGTCATCTCTCTGGCCTTAGAGTTGCCATACCAGCCCCGCGGCTGAACCATTTGTTGTTTGCGGACAACACTATGTTTTTCCTTAACACAGATGAAGAGAGCTGCTCGACACTAGTTCATATTTTGGAACAATACAAGACGTCGTCAGGCCAGCTTATCAATGCTGCCAAATCTTCCATTGCCTTTTCAGCTAAGACCCCGCAGGTAATACGGCAACGTGTTAAACTACGCCTCGGGATTGAAAAAGAAGGGGGAGTAGGCAAATACTTGAGACTACCAGAACATTTCGGGCGACGTAAAAGAGACGTCTTCACAGGAATTGTAGACCGCATTCGGGTTAAAGCAGCAGCCTGGTCTTCTCGCCGACTTTCTAGCGCTGGAAAACTCGTAATGTTGAAATCGGTTCTCACTCCAGTTCCCTCGTATGCGATGACTTGCTTCTTGTTACCAGTAAGTCTATGTACTCGCATCCAGTCCACACTCACGAGGTTTTGGTGGGATGACTCTCTAGAGAAGAAGAAAATGTGTTGGGTAGCTTGGACTAAACTCACCCAACCTAAAGATTTTGGGGGGCTTGGTATACGAGATATACAAGCTTTTAACAAAGCCCTCCTTGCGAAACAAGCATGGCGCATCATTACTAAACCAGAGTGTCCACTATCTCGGGTTCTTAAAGGGAAATATTGTACTAAAGCTCCTTTCCTCCAAGTCCTAGAAACAAAGGCGATATCACATGGGTGGAGGAGTATCATCGCAGGGAGAGACCTATTGGTTACTAGACTGGGCAAAGTGATAGGGAATGGAGAAGACACCAGGATCTGGAAGGACCCGTGGCTTAGTACCTCCTTCCCCTTTACCCCGGTTGGCCCATCGACAGAAGGAGACCGAGATTTGTTCGTCTCATACCTTATCTGTCGAGGGAGTGGAGAATGGAATATTGCGAGAATCATGTCCTCACTGCCACATCTTCTTTATGAAATCCTGTGTATTCGACCGAGTATCACCGGAGCGTTGGACTCTTACTCATGGCTAGCATCAAAGACAGGAAGCTACTCTGTAAAGTCAGGTTATTTTGTGGCAGCATCATTGGCCCAGGCAGAGAGTAATACGACCACAGAGGCCCAGCGTGCTGCAGAACAAACGATAAACAGGGCGATATGGTCATGTAGGACCTCACCCAAGCTGCAATTGTTCCTATGGAAAGCTATCCATGGGGCTCTACCGTTAGGCCAAAATCTGGCAACGCGAGGTATGACCGCAAACATTTCATGTGTCCACTGCGGACTCGTTGAGACGGCAGACTGTGGGAACCGAAATTCACACCGTCAATTTCTGATAAAGATTTGTGGAGGAAAACCGAGCTAACCCGATCTTTCTTGAAGGTCCCGGATATCTGCTGGGCCGCACACGAAACAATCAAATAAAGTAGAAGTTGCGAAAATAGAAATCGTAAAAGATGAGCGGAAAAAAGATCTTATTTCTGAATTCGCGTTTTGAGCGTGAACAACAGGTGAGAAATAAGCTACAAGAGCTGTCGAAAGGTCCGCTAGTCCGGTCGCCTAAGTCTATCCTAGTTGAGTCGCAGCTCGCTAGTGAAAACAGAAAAGAATGCTAAATCGCTCTAAGTGCTAAGTGCTCGAAAATTTGTGATCTGGTTTGCTTCTTGCTCAATGCTCTCCTTATATACTCCTCCTATGACGGTTTATCTTCTCGCGGGCTGATTCGGGCTTTTTCCATTTTCGTCCATCTTTGTGTTTATCGGGAAACTTGACATTTATCTTCGGAAATCTTGACATTTATCTTCTGGAAACTTGATATTTATCTTCTGGAAACTTGACATTTATCTCTTATATGAGGATAAAGATAAACCATCATAGTTATCCTTCCTTTTAGGAAAATGCGATGCGTGGGCGTTTGGCCACGCGTTAGGCGTTAGGCATTTTACGGTTTTGAAAGGACAGTCTTTGAAGGTTTCGGTGTTTCGAAGGAACCTCAATTCCTTGTTTAGTCGAGTGGCGTTCTAGAACCGTGATCATACCAAACTTGCGTAGATTGACCGAACAGGCTAAGATGGGATCGAACCGACGCGATAGGACGAGACGGGCGAGGGCAGCGGACCGACGCCAGGCCGACCAGCGAGGTGCCGCCGGCCAGGCGAGTGCCGCCAGGCCGACCAGCGGACGGGTGCCGCCGGCATGAGCCGACCAGCGACGGATTGCCGCCGGCCAGGCAGCCAGCGTGACAGTTACGCCCGGCGCCAGGGTGCCGCCGTGCCAGCCCGTCCGCGTGTCGCCGGGCGAATGCCGCCGGCGCCAGGCCGACCAGCGCGTAGTGCCGCGGTATAAGCAGTACGCCGGGCATGGGCCAACCAGCGTCCAGCGTGCCGCCCGGCGTAGGCCAGCCAGCGTCCAGCGTGCGCCCGGCGCCAGGCGAATGCCGCGGCGCCAGGCCAGCCAGCGTCAGCGCGCCCGGCAGGCCGACCAGCGTCCCTCCGCGGGCGCCAGGCGATGCCGCCGGGCCAGGCGAGTGCCGCCGGCGCCAGGCCAGCCAATCCAGCGTGCCGCCGGTGCCAGGCGAGTGCCGCCGGCGCCATGCCAGCCAGCGTCCGCGTGCAGCTGGTGCCAGGCGGGTGCCGCCCGGCATGCCAGCCAGCGTCCAGCGTGCGCGCCGGCCAGCCAGCCAGCGTCCAGCGTGCCGCCGGCCTGAGCGTGTCGCCGGCAGGCCAAGGCCAGCGTCAGCGTCCGCCGGCGCCGACGGGTGCCTCCGCCAGGCCAGCCAGCATCAGCGTGCCGCCCGGCATCAGACCGGGAATGGCCCGGCGCCAGGCAACCAGCGTCCGCGTGCGCCGGCGCCAGGCGAGGTGCCGCGGCGCCAGGCCATCGTCCGCGTGCGCCCGGCGCCAGGCGTGCGCCAGCCTTCGTCCGCGATGTGCGCGGTGCCAGGCCGTCTTGCGTCGTGGGTTTTGTTCGATCTTTCCCTCGTTAGTCGTTTGGAAATCTTTGAGTTTGGGAGGTCTCTAGCCGTAGATCTCGATAATCGTTTCCAACGAGATTCGCGAGTATCGGATTGAGATGGACTTAGATCTGCAGATTTTCCATCGTCGAGGATGAGAGCAATGCGTTCGAGTTTTAGATATGTTAAAAGATGAATCTTTTAAACAATCAGGAAGGTTTTACGGAAGACTCATTGTAGATCTCGGACAATCCGACATGGGTTTCAAGGGACCAAGATGCTGTCATTGCCGAGATCATGAGACGATCGCATGAATGGCGCCGGGACCTCGCCGGTTGCGCCAGATGGGAGTGGACGAGCCTTCCGTGAGAGTTTTATCGGCGACGACCGTTTCTTGGTTTGATCGCCGCCGCTTTTCTTTCGAGGATTTTCGGTGACGATTTCGTCATTGACCGATTTTGACCCCAACAGTTAGCCCCAGCTAGCTAGGAACCGTATAGCCTGTCGGGTCCTAGCTTGCGGTATAAATTATGGAATGTGTTGAGGCGTAATCGTTTGCGAAAATCGGGGTAAATAGTGATTTTACCTCCTTTATATGGAGTAAGAAATCTCATTCTTACTTCATCACAAGGTTTTACTCTCTCTCTCAAGAATCCTTTCTCTCTCTTAAGAACAATGTCTTCAAGATCCTCAAAGAGAAACTCTTCTTCCCATTCATCCTCGGATGACTCTCCTGCCCATGTGACGGTGAAGCAGGAGGAGTTGGTCGAGGAGGAAAAGAAGAATGTGTATTACCGAGCCCTTGTAGGTTCGCCCCAACACTGCCGAGATTCCTGTTCAGGAGGCCTCTGAGGCAGCCCGGTGCTCCTTTTGCGCCGAGCTCGGTTTCTCGTAAATATCTCAAGGTTCTTCGAAATTTTTACCAGGTTCCTGAAGGAGTCAAATTCCGGATCCCGTTGGTAACGAGAGTGCAAGGAATCCTCCGCAAGGTTTCTTTACATGTTACGAAGCTTTCTTTACGTACTGCCGTATGTGGTTCCCAATTCCTGGTGCCATTGTTCGTGCGCTTCACCGCTTGAACTTTTCGATCAACCAACTCAGCGTTCCTGCCTTGGAGAGTTGGCTTGGCGTACTGATCGCTAGCTACGAACTCGGGATTGATCTTGGTCCCGATGATTTCGAAGGTCTTTGGGGCACTCGGCCGACGGGGAGTGACGGTTACTATTCCATGCTGCCTAAGAAGGATATGGCGTGATCAGGGGACTACTTCAATCCCAAATCGTGGCAGGAGCGTTTCTTCTTCGCCAAATAGATGGCGAGTCTGTCGAGGAGAGCTGCCTCCATCTATTTCCGCGAGCATGGAACTTCAACCGAGGTAATACGACGAAAACTCTGTTGTCTATCTCACCTTTTCGGAAGTGCGAGTTTTGAAAAAAATTTCGTTTTGTAGGGAACAACCCTACCACGCATTTGCCTGGTGACGTCTTCGTCAAGAGAGATCTTCTTCGTCAAAGGCCGTTTTTCTGGAAATCCTTCACACTCGAACGGATCCGAGATGCGGTTAAGCTTTATCGGTCGAGGTCCTGTCCCGTCAGATGGCCGAACCTGTCACCGCTGGCTCCTACTCGGAGGCAGCGACAGGTCTTGTGGGGAAGGAAATCGATGATGGGAAGGCTCGAAATCCTTCACCGTTGGGAGAAAACCTAGTTTTGTTCCAACGGAAAAGCCGGAGCCAGCGGTTTTCCACCTAACAACTTCTTTGATGGCCTTCCTCCGGTCTACCACTGACGAGTCGCTGGAGGATGAGGAGAAACAACGGTTTTGCCGAGGCTCCCAACGTGTCAACGAGGTTTGGCCAGAACTTCTTAACCTTCGTTTCTAATGTATAAGCATGCTTGCTGATCTTGAGTTTTATGCAGGGACTAAGAGTGTTTAGCGAGGCTTGACTCGATTTCCGCAAATCCAGGATTGCTAACTTCAAGACCACAAAAGCGAGCGAGAGCTTTTCAGTTCGACAAGAGGTGAAGGCAGAGCGAAGCAGGCTGAGCTTCGATTTCGGGCTCTCGTCTGGCGGAAAGGAGAGGAAGAAGGATGGTCGCATGAGGTGGCAAGATGGGCGGAATCGTTTGCTGCTGAGTTTCAATGTTTTAAAGAAGCTCAGGAGTTTGTTGGTGATTTCCGCGAGTGCGAGGTTCGGTCATAAACCTTTACAAGTCTCAGAACCCAGATTTCTTTCGATTCGAGATTGCTGAAATGAAGGATTTCATGGCGAGTGTGCTCATGCTGAGTCCTTGGTTCCTCCGGTAGAAGAAGTCCGGAGACTATGGGAACCTATCGAGGTTTCGAGGATCTACGGTGGAGGCCGAGGAGCGATGAGCGCCGAGAATGGTGGGAATGCTCGAGGCGTGAATGAGGAAGTGGACCAGCCTGCTAGTTCATTTGGGATTTCGCATCAGATTTCTCAACGTTGACTTCCTTTTGTGAATTGAATTTTTTTTTGGCCATGTGTGGCGTTTTAGTAATTTTATCCTGCGACCGTTGGAGTTGCATTCTTATGTTTTGGGATTGGCCGTTGGTGGCTTTGAATCCTGCCGTCTTTGCGGCTTTTATGAATATGAAAATTTGCTAGATTTCGTCTTTTGTTTTGATTTATACTTTCGTCAAGTGTAGAGGAAGGATGCGGTAGTCACTTCGTATCCTAACTCTTTTTTTTTGTCGCTTGGTCCGTATGCTACTTTTAGTGAGCGTTTTAGGTGTAAGCGATAAGAGACATGTTTTGGGATCTCGTATACGATACTATGCTGTGAGATGTCAAGATCCAGCAAGACTGGGTTTAGGGCAAGACCTAGGTTTACTCTCAGCTTTGAGGCTGTGCGATGACTGATCGGCTTTCGTTTTGCCTGTTAGTGATTTCTTCCTGATTCTTTTCGTTTAAAGTCCGACTAGTCGCCGGCTTATATGACTTGTGTTAAAAGAATCGAGCTATCTTCGGAGTTTATCCGAGATGCTAAACCAAAATTTTGGGTTTCTTGTATAGCGCGCTATGATATCCTTGTCGGATGTAAGAGGACCTTGTAGGTCTGACTACGATTTTGAGTGAAACGTTTCTTATGAGCGTCCGTCGGGGCCAATCGACGGGCGTGAGTTATTAAGTCGCTGGTGGACTGTCTTTTGCGGATAATACGAGTTTTGTTATCTTTTTTAAGAAGTTGCGACGTTGATGCGTTTAAGTGAGCATGAAAGATAGAAAGAATTTTATTAAAAAATTTCGAGAAGTTAGAGTACATATGCGGATTTTTCGCGTTTTTGTGGGAGTATAGGAGTATACGCACCCAGTCCCCCTTTTGGTGAGGGGGATAGCTGAACTCGCCGGGTTTCGACGAGCTGCCTACGTACCTCTTTCGAGGATCAAGCCATCTCGTAGTTCTGATAGTTGCCGCAGACGTTTTTACTCCCCGTGCGTTGCCGTTCCGATCGTGCTGGTCGGATCAGTGGTTTGTGCGGGGGTCGAGCTGTCCGCTCTTACGGCGGTGGATTCAGAGGCTTTGTCGTCGTCTTGAATCGTTGCCTGTTCAGATGATTCTGGATCATCTTTCTTCGAGTCTTCGGGAATGTTGTGTGATTCCTTTGCTCGTTTCGGGTTGGCCGCAGGGGCGTTCCGATCTTTTCGCAGTTTGAACTCGGCTAGGTAACAGAGTCTCGACTGTTTCTGACTACCCCAGATGGCTGCGGTTCCGGTCGGAGTCGGGAACTTGATACCGAGGTGATATGTGGACGGTACTGCCTTCATGGAGTTGATCCAAGGGGTTCCCATGATGGCGTTGTAGATGGCCGGGTTGTCGACTACTGCAAACTCGACGATCTTTGTAACTTCCTTTGCCATGACTGGGAGTTTAATTTTCCCGAGGGTCATGGTAGTGACGCCCGAAAACCCCGTCAAAGGTTTTGGCTCGGGGACGACTTCCCCAAGTGGGATCTTCATCCTGTAGAGGGTGTCGCGGAAGATGACGTTGACCGTGCTTCCTGTATCGACGAGAATGCGGCCGACTTCGAGATCCTGGATGACCAGGTCGATTACCAAAGGGTCGCAGTGAGGTTTGTCGATTCCGACGGTCTCGTGTTCCTCAGCGATGTGTTGTTAGGAACATCGCTGTCCGGAACCATTTGGAACTGGTCTCGGCTTTTCGCCCGTAGGCTTTATCGATGAGACAGAATCTTGGTAGAACTGTGATCCTCCGATGATCATGTTTACCCTCGACTGCTGTTGTTCCCTTGGTCGTCCGTCTTCTTCCGCTTTTCCACTGATTGGTTTTGGGTCAGCGGTCCTCGGAGACAGTTTTGTTAGTCTTTGGGCGGTCGGAGTCCAGGAGCAAGTCCTTTATACTCTTGACCTTTGATAGTTCGCGGTGAGGAGTTTTGCGGCGAGCGGGCGCCGTGAACCTTGCAGTTCGCGAGTGGAGTGTCCTCGGTCTCGTGGAACTTCATAATGGAGTTATCCTTGTTGGGTCCTGGTCCAGGTGTTCGCCGGACGTCTTCCGCTCCGTTGATGGACGTATTTTGTATTCGAGAGGTTTTCTTCTTGGGCGGCGGTTTTCTGCGGTCGTGCCTGCGATAGAAGCTTCATCTCTTCTTCCATGATGATGAAGTCTGTTTTGTGGAGAGTATCCTGGATTGTCCGCGGCTTTCCAGTAGTATCCACTTCGAACTTCGACTTGTACCAGAGAGTTTTCCTCGGGGATTGCGACATTGTCGCTGATGCCCGCTACCCTGGCCATCACCAGTTTGAACCTTATGAAGTCGCGGGAGCGGCTTCGTTCTTCCTCCTGAGCTAGACTCCATAGATCCACGTCGGACGTTTCTCTGTCCATGAACATGGAGTACTGTTTGAGAAACGCCGAGGCCAGTTGGTGGAAGCTTCCGATGGAGTTCCTTTGAGCGGAGAACCACTCGGCGCCAGCACTTTGAGGTGCTCGGCGAAGAAGACAATGACCTGCGTCCCGTTCGCGTTCGGGAGTTTGCACCTACCCATTGCGATCTGGAAGGACTGTAGGTGCGACTTAGGATCCGTCGTACCGTCATAGACCGGGATTTTGATCTTCCACTGGTCTGAGATGCGTGTTTCCGTGATCCAGTGGTGAACGGCATTTTCCGTGCTTCCTCGAGAAGTCTATCGATCTCGGGGGCGGAACTGGTCGCCTGATGGATTTGCGATTTTACCGCTTTCACTTCAGCCACGGTCTTTTTGAGAGATTCACGGAGATCATGGATCTCGCTATTGCTGCCGGCGTTCCTCCGAACCTGTCGACGCTGGTCGCGATAGATCCGAGTTTGATCTTCCGCGAGTTCTTCCTGCTCCATCCAGTAGAGTTCTTCTTCCTCTTCTGTCATGGGCCTATCGAAGGATACCGTCTGCCGAGCGGACTGGCTTCGGGTTCTCCTGGGGTGGATGTCAGCGTCTTCATCGGAAGGGTCCGATCGGTCGCTGATATCTAGATCGATGCGCTCGACGTCGCTTTCCTTGTTTCCCGCAGCCGGGAGTGGAAGGTTCTGCGAGGTCGTTTGCTGTCCTTTCGGAGCCGTTTCCTCGGGAGTGGGCTCTTTCGAGCATCTTTTCTTGGCTTCGAGATCCGTCGAAGTCCCTGCCCGCGGGTGCGGGATCCGCAGGCAACTTGCTCCTTGCAGTTAAGGTATCGACCTGTTTTGCGAGCGAGGTTATCAGCTTGTCCTGTTGTTCCGCCCGCGCCTGGGCGGAGGTAAACAGTTCCTTCATCTGCCTGAGCGCCTCAGTGTTTGCATCAGCAGTGACTGTGGACGCGTCTCCAGCTGGAGTCTTCAGCGTTGGCATCGACGGGTGTTCCGCCTAGCTGGCTGATCCTTGGTGGCGCGGCTGACCTGATCGAAGCGGTGCATTCGTAGATAGATAGATCCGTAACCCTCCTTCTAGCCAAATCAGGGAACCGAAATTCACACGTCAATTTCTGATAAAGATTTATGGAGGAAAACCGAAGTTAACCCGATCTTCCTTGAAGGTCCCGGATATCTGCTGGGCGCTAAACAATCAAATAAAGTAGAATTGCGAAAATAGAAATCGTAAAGATGAGCGGAAAAGATCTTATTTCTGAATTCGCGTTTTGAGCGGAACAACAGGTGAGAAATAAGCTACAAGAGCTGTCGAAGGTCCGCTTAGTCCGTCGCCTAAGTCTATCCTAGTTGAGTCGCAGCTCGCTAGTGAACAGAAAAGAATGCTAAATCGCCTAAGTGCTAAGTGCTCGAAATTTGTGATCTGGTTTGCTTCTTGCTTAATGCTCTCCTTATATACTCCTCCTATGACGGTCTATCTTCTCGCGGGCTGAGTCGGGCTTTTTCCATTTTCGTCCATCTTTGTGTTTTTCGAAACTTGACATTTATCTTCGAAATCTTGACATTTATCTTCTGGAAACTTGATATTTATCTTCTGGAAACTTGACATTTATCTCTTATGTGAGGATAAAGATAAACCGTCATAGTTATCCTTCCTTTCGGAAAATCGTCGGGACTGTTTGGCCACGCTTGGCCGCTTAGGCGCTTTTACGGTTTTCAAAGGACAGTCTTTGAAGGTTTCGTGTTTCGGGGAACCTCAATTCCTTGTTTAGTCGAGGAAGTGGCGTTCTAGAGTAACCGTGATCATACCAAACTTGCGTAGATTGACCAACAAGCTAAGATGGGATCGAACCGACACGATAGGACCGACGAAGACGAGGGCCGGACTGGAGCCTGCCACCGCCGCTGACACCACCAGCCAACACCCTGCGACGATGGCGCCGCGCCAGCCGGTGCCGCTGGGCGCCAGGCCGCAACAAAGGATGCCGCCGCCAGGCCGCCCGCTGACGAAGTGCTGCCGCGCCAGGCGGTGCCGCCGGCGCCAGCCAGCCCGCGTCCGTGCCGCTGGCGCCAGGCGGTGCCGCCGCGCCAGGACAGCGCGACGGTGCCGCCGGGCGCCAGGCGGTGCCGCCGGGCCAAACCAGCCGCGTCCGCGTGCCGGGCCTAGGCCAGCCAGCGCCAGCGCCCGCCCGGCGCCAGCGAGTGCCGCCCGGGTTGAGCCAGCCAGCCCGCCCGCCCGGTGCTGGGCCGGTGCCGCTGGCGCCAGCCAGCCGTGTCCGCGTGCGCCGGCGCCAGGTGTGCCGCGCCAGGCAGCCCGCGCCTGCGTGCCCGGGCGCCAGGCGGGTGCGCCGGCGCCAGGCCAGCCTGCGTCAGCGTGCAGGCGCCAGACGGGTGCCGCCGGTGCCAGGGCAGCTCAGCGTCGCGGCCGCCGGCGAGCCAGCGTCCGTGCGCCGGTGCCAGGCCGTCTTGCCGTCTGTGGGTTTGTTCGATCTTTCCCTCATTAGTCGCTTTCGGAAATCTTTTGAGTTTGGGAGGGTCTCTAGCCGTAGATCTCGAGATAATAGTTTCCAACGAGATTCATGAGTATCGGGATTTGAGATGGACTTAGATCTGCAGATTTTCCGTCGCCGAGGATGAGAGCAATGCGTTCGAAGTTTTAGATATGTTAAAAGATGAATCTTTTAAACAATCGGGAAGGTTTTACGGAAGACTCATTGTAGATCTCGGACAATCCAGACATGGGTTTCAAGGGACCAAGATGCTGTCATTGCCCGAGATCATGAGACGATCGCATGGACGGGCGCCAGGACCCTCGCCGTTGGCGCCAGATGGGAGTGGACGAGCCTTCCGTGAGTTTTATCGAGCGACGACCCGTTTCTTGGGTTTGATCGTCGCTTGGCTTTTCTTTCGAGGATTTTCGGGTGACGATTTCGTCATTGACCGATTTCGACCCGAACACAGACCATCTCTTCCTCCACTGTCCGTTCACACGTCGAGTTTGGGAAGCAAACATCTGGAAACAAGATTTCTCTCCGACGCACATGTCTTCTTTCACAGTGGCATTACTGGAGTCTGCTAACATCACCAACCTCCCGCCCCTAGGGGTGAAGGAGACTCTGTTTCCCTGGATCTGTTCGGGCTTATGGACAGCAAGAAACTACCTAATTTTTGAGAACAGGACCTTTGATCCTTCATATATTTTAGCCAACGCCATCACCAACGCAAGGGAATAGAACGCAGCTCAACTCTCACCTCCCACACAACCTCCAGAACAGAATTTGCGCTGACTCCTACCACCCACTCCTAACACTGCTCCCAACTGCTTTACGGATGCGGCCTGGAACTTGACTACGCACAAAGCGAGATGTGGTTGGAATATAGTGGATCTGGAAGGCAACATTATCTTGGAAGGTACTTGTGCGTTTGAGCACATTTCCTCAGCTCAAATGGCGGAAGCTTTAGCCATCCGGTCAGCTCTCATCCAAGCTCTCGAAGCTGGAATCTTCTTAATCTGCATCAAGTCAGATTGTCAGGCACTCATCACGGCCTTATCCTCGACGTGTTACTCGGCTGATATCTACGGAATCGTTCGAGACATCGAGACTCTATCACTATCCTTTAATTGCATTTCCTTTAGTTTTATTCCGAGAGCGTTGAACGTTAATGTAACATCCCGGTTCGGGCCTGGATTTTTTTTAAAGGAAGATGGGCCTCTCTACAGCCCATTAGGGTAAAGGACCTAGGGTTCCTTCTCTTTTCTTATAAATAGACAGCTCCCTCATTCCTTTCTCCTATTCTGAGATCTAAAGCGAAGCTCTGCAGAGAAATCTCAGAGACTGAAAACCCTAGCCGTCAAGCTTCTCTTTTCCTTTTCTCTCTTCTTCTCTCTGCGCTGTCTCTCTCTCACTCTCCCGTTGGCGCCGTGTGGTGGTGGTGACTGATCTCTTCCTCTCTCCTTGACATGAGCCGCCCTGAGCCGCCAATGGAGGTGGTGGTGGTCGTTCGAGTGGTGATGGTGGTGGTCGTCCGAGTGGTGATGGTGGTGGCGGCCGTGTGGTGTTGTGGGGACCGATCTCGATTCTCTCTTTCTCCTTGTTCTAGATCTGTCAGATCTCATCTCTCTTGCCTCTTGATTCCAGATCCAGATCTAGATCTAAGCTAAGGTGAGGTGTCTTGAACCCAGATCTGTCCTCATACTCTCTATACTCCTGTATGTTAGAATTAGAGTTTGTTTAGACCCTGTTTGAGAGTTAGGTTGGTAGTTCATAATGGATGTTAGGGTGATAGATGAATGGATCATGTTGCATAAGAACCTTCACACTGTTAAATGGGACTTAATGGACTGCCTTGTGTTGATGTGGATAATGATTGATGAATGATTGAGTGATTGATTGTGTGTCCCATGTGATGATGATGAATGAAAGCTAGGTTGTTAGAGAGAAATGAAAGATTGAATTTTAAATGGTACCGACTGTGATGAATGAAATGTGTGGTGTATGTTTGAGACACCGATAACGGGTGGCGTCTAGTGATCGAGTATGAGTCTAAGTGTAAGAATGAGAAATGAGAACGAGAAATGAGAATGAGAAATGAGAAATGAGAATGAGAAATGAGAATGGGAAATGAGTATGAGAATGAGAACGTAAAGATGAACGTGTCAATGAACTTGATTGATGTCCTGTTTGGACCACCGAGAACGGGTCTAGGATGTGTCAGCCAGGACAGTAGCCTAACAAGAGGTACCGCAGGTGGCCCACGGACAGTAGCCTAACATGAGGTACCCGTGGGCGAGATGAGATGGGCTTACCGCAAGATGCGGGATGGCGGAACGAGTATGGCGCCTAGGATCGAGTCAATGCCGAGTCGTGGCATAAATATGGCGTTGTACGACCGGGGGGCGGGCAGAGCCAGATGGGCCAACGTGCTGTAACTCGGATAGCCATTTAGGAAGCTGAAGAGGGGGGACGGTTTTCCTTAAAGGCCCCATTCAGGATAGGCCGGCACGAGGTGGGACGTCCAGAACGCCATAGGTCCTTACGTCTAGGTTGATTGGCGTCAAGTCCGTTGTTGATTGAAGTCGGTCGTTGACTTTTTGTGTAACACTGGCTGAGTCCAGTGAATTGATTGATCGTTAGGTTGCTAGTAGTGAATCGAAATGTGGTTGCCCAGAGTTGAACTTGAAAGAATATAATGAAATGCACTGATTGATTGTAGTGGCTAGTCAGTCCTGACTCCCGCATAGAGTAGTATAGAGTAATGTGCGGGCAGGCTGGTCTAGAGCCACTTCACTGAGTAATTCGTTGCTCATTCCCTCCCTTTCCATTTCCCTGTTCGCAGGACTGTAAGTAGAAGAATGTGGATACGGGTGGATGGAATTTCAAGAAGGTTATGTGTCCGCGTCTCTTGGGACCAGTAATATGGACACGCAGGATTGTCTAATTGAGTGGACACGTGCCCGTAACTCCCTGTCAGTAACTCCGGTCGGACGCCGGGGGATAGGGATGTTACAGTTAAGGCTGACCTTTTGGCCAAATCTGCTTTGTACTCTCCTTTTCCCAACTAGTCTAGTTGGAGGTTCAATCTAATGTTTTGGTGTTCAAAAAAAAATAAAAAATAAAAAATAAAATACCAAATGAAATAAAGGAAATGTAAAATGCTAAACAACTTACTATACGTGTCAATTCAAATATCTGCTAGACAAAATTTATAGAAAAAAAGTCCTCCACACTTTCACGATCAACATTCACCAGAAATCTCGGAATAACTACCTATATTGTCTTTCTTTTTAGAACAATAACTACCTATACTCTATACGTGTGTGAGGTTTTTCAGTTACCACATATTGCTAAAACTAAGTTACTGCGTTTTCTCTCCTTCTCTAATTCACAAAACTGACGTGGGAATGCATGCAACGCTACTACAAATAACATTACTGTGTTTTTCTACCACTTATTCAGCTTTATCTCTTTGGATCTTACTCTTTTCTCTATTCTACTACAGCCTTTTGTTTCTCGAACCTCACTCATCACATGCAAGGTTTTCTTCAAGAAACTCAAGGTTTTCTTAAAAAAAAATCCTCAAGGTTATACTTCTTTTTAAAAACAAAAATATGAGTCCAAATGGACAAAATGGATAGATATTACAGTATTCTGTCTCTTACGCTATTATTCAAAAAATATATTATATTATGTCTTTGCATGTTTGAAGAAATTGTATTTAATGGTTAATAAATAATGATTGACTGATGCAAATTTCAAAAAATGTGGAAAGAGCAAAAAATCCAACACTCCTGAAAAGACTATCATCAAAAATGGACTTACAGGTATACGCATTATATTTTACACATCTTTTTTATCATAAAGAATAAAGAAGTATCATATTTTGTCTGTTTTTTCTTATTGATATATTCTTTGTTCTGACACAAATAAAATAAAAGCCACGAAGATAATACCAATAATATCATTGTTTCTGGTGAAAGACTACATGACCAATAAGTATATATTTCTTGGTTTATTTACCAAATCAACTTTATGTATAATAAATAAAAAACTAGAATCAGATTCTTTTTTAAAATAAAAGATATACTACCTTAACAATATAAAATTCATAACTGATATGAAATTGGGATTTTGTGAAATATTTTCATCCCAAACTAGAAGAATTTTAAAGATGGAATGCAAATGACTTTTTCATACTATAGTGAATTTCTGGCACGAAAACCAAAACTATATATTGGTAGAAAAAAAAACATGTTTCTTTGTAGAATATTTTTAATTTTTCTTTCCTGTAGAATGTTGTGTATATATAAGGGAAAATTGCTAAAATAGAACAAAAATTCAACATGGTTGTCCCTATAGTATAAAACCATCATTTAGTTGTCCCTTTAGTATAATTTTTTTCATATTCCCAAAAATAACCCTTGATTAATTTAATTAAACACATTAAACTAATATATTCTTTTTAAATTAACTAAAAACGTTTTAAAAAGAGAAAATAAAATAAAACTTTTTAATTTTTAAATAAAAATAAAATTTGTAAACTTTATAAAATAAAAATAATCTACAAAACATTTTTAATAAAAAACGTTAAATAAAATTTATAAAAAACATTTTACAAATTTTTATTTTATAAAAAGTTTAAAACGTTTTTGATAAAACCTTAATAAAATAAAATTTGTAAACTTTATAAAAATAAAAATAAAACTTTACAAAAAGTTTTTAATAAAAACTTTAAACAAACTTTATACAAAATATTTTACAAAGTTTTATTTTTATAAAAAGTTTAAAACGTTTGTAAACTTTTTAGTTTTATCAAACTTTTTATTAAAAATAAAATTTTAGTAAAAGTAAACTTTGTGAACTTTATAAAAATAAAAATAAATCTTTACAAAACTTTTGTAGTAAAAAACTTTGAATAAACATTATAAAAAATGTTTTAAAAAGTCTTTTTTTATATAAAAAGCTTAAGACATTTGTAAAATTTTTAGTTTTATTAAACATAAAAAAATAGAACAAGAGTTTGTGAAAATCACAAGACAAACTATGGAGATTTCAGAGATTGATGAAGAAAAAAATGCAAAATCATTTTTTCACAAGTAAAATCGACCATAACACGTTTTAGGAAGTTAGAATATTTTTAGGAGATTTTTAGAATATTTCCTTAACTGAAATTTCATTAATTTTCGCAAAAAGTCAGATATTCCTATCCGTAGAAGGTGCCTTCTAAAAGTTTAGAAGAATGATAAAAATCCTGAATACACTTTCTACTTCGAGTAGACGTAAGAGTACATTGTAGAAAACACATTCCCCAAAATTTAGAATACTTAATAAAAGTAGAAGATGCATTCAGAAGGAAAGTGGATACCTTTACGATTAGTAGAATGCACATTCCTCTTATTTAGAAATTTAGTAAATAGTAGAATGAACATTCTAAAAGAAGTAGATAAACATGTTTATTTTAGAAATCGTTTTCTACTATACCATTTTTCGTAGAAGACGCATTCTACTTTTAGTAGAACATATTTTAAAAATTTTATTTATCAAGTTTTTGAACAAAAAAAAATTACCAGCTTGTGTATATGAGTGTTTTATTAATTGTTTATATTTTTAATAATTTTTTTGATTCACAAAATTATTTATTTCATTAGTTTTCAGAAATACAAAGGGTAAAAGGAGAAAAAAATGAACAAAAATAGTTTTATACCAAAGGAACAACAAACTAGTTTTTTTGTTCTCTTTTGGCAATTTTCCCTATATATAATACAACGTTTAGTAAGATTTACAATGCATGTGTTGGCTTGTGTATATTAACCATAATGTTCACTGGGGGAAACAGTACATTAACTGTTATAATTTTTTTTTAAAAAACATAACAAGAGCTTAAATTTTTATTTTGAAACCAGTAAACTGAACTAAAAAAGGTAAAATAAATTTTAGAAGATAATTAAACAAGTGAATGTTAATCATTTCCTTATACCGTACGTAGTACGGGTAGAATACTAGTTGAAACTAAATCAAATTAAAAGACTGGAATAATTCCTCTGCTCCCATTGGACCAAATTCTAGGATGACTCTTCTTTCGTCCAAAAATTCTATCTAATCTTCGCCTAATCTATCTAACCTTCCCCTTTTAACGAAATACTGTGATGACAAAGATGCCCTTTTTCGTTTTCTTCCCTTTTTCTTGTTTCTAAAAAATAAATATAAAGGACAAAATAAAAGAAAAATAGAGCTTCCTTATTGGTCGAGGCATTAAAGTCTCTCTCCCCCCCTCCTCTTCTCCATTACTCTTACGTAACCAGACCTCCCTCCCAACCATAACCATTAATTATTTTCATCTTTTCTTTCCTTTTCTTCCTTGTTGCCGATAAGAATAGTTTTAAGGATGTTGTGCTGATAAGAAGTCTGCATCTCTTTCCATATGTATGAAATGTAAGTGAAGTTTTTTTTTTGGTAATCATGTAAGTGAAATTTGTTTCTTTATCTCTCATTTGGATCCATTGCTTCATTAGGTTAGTTTGAATTCTCGTTATCCTTCTGATTTGTTTTCACATTTGCACGTAGGTTAAGAATTAGACTAGAGGTAGATGAGTGAATTCGTTGTAATCCATGAAGTTGGGACAGTTATTTAACGATTTGTACAACCTGTACAACTCTTATAAATCAATGTTGATTATTTTTATTTTTCAGAGAACAGATGGATGACATTCGTGGGGTAGTTATACATTTCGACTATGGAGGTTATTATTCAGAAGAGGGAGAAGATGTACGGTGGAACCAAAAAAATCGAAATGTTTATAGTTTAGTGATGAAGGGAACTTTGGAAGATGTGACTTATTCTCGGTTGGTTGAAAGAATTGGAAAGAAGATTAAGGTTGATGAATCTACCATGAATCTTGATCTAAGCTATATTCCGTTGATAGTGGATCCCAAAAGACCTTCATATATTTTGGATGATGATGATGTTTTAGGATATTTAATTGACGTCAACAAAGAACAGTGCAGAAATGTTCTTCATGTGGAGCTCATTGAATTTGTCTCAGAAAACCAGAGTTTTGAGCATCTTTCAGGGAATGAGGAGCTTGTAAGGGATGATAGAGCTAATGAGGGTGTCATTTCTCTTAACGCAGTAAAGGAGCATTTAGGAGAAGATGATAAGATGGCCATTATTCCCCAATTTTCAGGTGATGAAAATGTTACACGAGACAAAGTAGTGTACATGGATAATGCTGATATGCATTATGAGGTTGATATCACACGTGACTCACAAGCAGATGAGATTGTTACCACACGTGATTCACAAGAGGATGAGGTTGTGCATGTTGAATGGGACGATGGCATTGATCTAGATATTGGTTAACAATTTGGAAGTAAGGAGGAAGTGAAAGAGTTAGTGGATAAAGCTGTGCATGAGAACTGTTTTGAGGTTATTACTGTGAAGTCAACACCTATGCTATACTTGTTAAAATGTCGTGGGCAAGGTTGCAAATGGTATTTACGAGCAGCAAAGAGTGAAAATTCAAAATTTTTCTCGGTGAGAACGTACCATAAGATGCATACATGCTCTCGGACCTCGGTTGACTAGATCTACATCCAGAAATTTAAAGAAAGGCACACCACAATTGGTTGCATCTATGTTGCATGAAGATTATCCAGGTAAATTTAAAACTCCACCTCCAAAAAGTCTCATTGATTTGGTTCAAGTAAAACTTGGTGTTAATGTTTCATATTCAACCGCTTGGAGAGGGAGAAAGCAAGCTGCTAGTGATGTGCGAGGTAGTCCGGATGAGAGTTTTCATAGGCTGCCTTCCTACTTGCACATGTTAAAGAAGATGAATCCCAATACAATGACACGAGTAGAAGTGGATGATAAGAACCAGTTTAAATATTTATTCTTTGCATTGGGAGCTTGCATTGAAGGATTTTAGGCCATGAGAAAGGTGATTATCATAGATGGTACTCATCCGAAGACTTTACATGGTGGAGTTCTTATTGTTGCTGCTGCTCAAGATCCAGATCATCATCATCCCATTGCTTTTGGTGTTGTTGATGGTGAAAATAATGCAAGTTGGAAGTGGTTTTTGACTATGCTGAAAACACTAATACCAGATGATCCTAAGCTTGTGTTGGATTCTGATAGAAATGGAAGCATCATCAATATGGTCAACGAGGTCTACCCACAGTCAAAGCATGGATACTGCATATATCATTTATGTCGGAATATGCAATCGCATGTGTCACATGTCAGGAAAGATGTTCTTGCTAAAAAATTCATTGTTTGTGCTCAGGCTTATACACAGTCTGAGATCCAAAAGCTGTATGATGATTTTATAGAAAGGTATCCTGCTGCTATTAAGTATCTGGATGGCAGTGTTCATGAGAGCAAATGGGCGAGATGTTATTTCCCAGGAGAAAGATACAACATAGACAGTACAAATTGTGTTGAATCTCTCAACGGTGTTTTTGCAGAGGCAAGACAGTATTCGTTGTTGCCAATGATTGATGTGATTGTGGCAAAGATATCTGAGTGGTTTAATAAATATAGGAAGCTTTTTTCTGGAGTACCAGGAACACAAGTACTAGTGCCGCGTGTGCATGGTGAATTGCACAAGCTATGTCCAACTGCGAGGAAGTTAGTGGTGCACGATCTAAACAGCTTTCTACTGGAGTACAACGTGATGGGCCGCGATGGAAAATGTTATTTGGTTGACTTGAGGATGAAAACATGCAGCTGTAACTGTTTCGATATTGACAAATATCCATGTCTGCATGGTTTAGCTGCTATCATAAAGTATTCAAAAGCAGCAAACGTTGAGGTGCCTGAAATACATGATTTTTGTTCTAAATATTATTGGATGGAGCAGTGGGTCTTGGCGTATTGTAGGACAATCTTCCCAGTACCTCATCATTCTGATTGGGACGTTCCCGAGGAAATTCAAACTCAGCATGTGTTACCTCCATATTATGAGAAAAAAGAAAGGAAGAAAACAAGTGACTAGAATTCCATCAGTTGGAGAAAGCAGAAAAAAGAGTAAGAGTAAGAGAAAAAATACTCCCTTCTCGAGCTGTCTTAATGGTGAAAGTTCAGGATGTTGATTGTGTTTCATTTGTGTTTGATTTGTGGTTGTTTTTTAAACAGATTTATGGTTTTTATTTGTGTTTCGTAAACTTTATTTATGTTTTAAGGATGTTATTTTATGTCTGGAGATTTTATTTGGTTTTACTAGGTACAGTTCAAGTGGACCACAATAACTAGTAAATTGGAAAAACTTGTACAACTCGTACAACTTATACAACTTGAACTTGTACAACTCGTACAACTTGTACAACTTAAACTTGTACAACTCGTACAACTTGTATAACTTGAACTTGTACAACTAAAACAATACAACTTATACAACTAGAACAACATGTACAACTAGTTAAATGTAATTATGTGTTTGGTTAAAAGAGCCAAACATTTTCATATGAAATTAGCAAGAAAATGCTAAAATATGTCTACTACACATAAATTTGGCAATATATTTGTGATGATTTTTTTAAACATTTGTTAGATAAGCAACATATTTTCACATGTTCTACCTTATACTTTTAAGGTTATTTTAGAAATATCAATCTTTTAAAAACGGAAAAGAGACTATACACATTTTTATTTATATGTAATCAATTAGATACATTCTAAATGTTGGGTAGTCACACAAAAACATAAATACAACTGAAAAAAATAGTTTCATATACGATACTACTAATTATATATGTAAACCATCAAAATACAACTCTTTACAAAGCTGTACAACTAAAAGTTTTGAATACAACTTTGCAGTAAAAATTTTTTTTGGTAGTTTGATATGATAGCACATGTTTCCCACATTTTAATTATTCTGTTTTTTTTTAAATTTAACATTTTTTCCCTGTCTTATTTTGACAAGGAAATAATACAAGTTGTACCAATTTGTACTAGTTGTACTTCTAGAATTATATCTGCAAAATAACTGATTATAATGGAGCAACCACAAACGTTTCAAAAACCTGCAACATTTCATACAATATTTCATACAACATTTAAAAACCTTCGACAAGCGTTCATACAACACAATTATTTAAAAATCTGCAACCATAAAATGAGTTCACAAACACACACTATATTACTCACTTGGGAACAAAAGGAGTAACACAGACACTTGAAGGTTTTTTCATCCTTTTAGGCCTTGGCGTTTTCTTCTTCCTAGCAAGTTGCTTAACACGTTTGCCATTAATTATAGAATGACCATACGGTTCAACCATCTTCTCGACAGCTTCATCATGACCAGCGTTTGGAACTGTCTTCTCGACAGCTTCATCTTGACCAGCATTTGGAGTATCTGGAGCTTTTGAAACCGTCTTCTCCGGAGCATGACCAGCGTTTGGAACTGTCTTCTTGACAGCTTCATCCTGACCAGCATTTGGAGTATCTGAAACTTCTGAAACTGTCTTCTCTGCAGCATCAATACCAGCGCTTGGAACTGTCTTCTCCACAACTTCATCCTGACTAGCATTTGGAGTATTTAGAGCTTCTGAAACCGTCTTATCAACAGAATCATGACCAGCGTTTTTAGCCCGTGGAACAGTCTTCTTGACAGATGCTATTCAAAAATTTTAAAAAGATTCTCAAATATCATTAAGATTCACCAATAATATTTTATAGAAATGTGTTATACCTGCAGTTCCACCGGTTTCAAAGTTGTTCATACGGTGACTTCCTCTCCAATAATCATTAAACTGAAAACCCATACTTTCTTCACTCAGCTTTCCGTTGACATATTGTTCCACAGCACACATCCTTCCATTCAGCTCTTCAAACTTCTGATTAATTTTATCCTGAAAGCCTTCTTGCATCAACTTCAGCATCACCATCATCTGCTGTAACTGCTCCTTCAGATATACATTTTCAGGCTCAGCAGGTTTCTCAGGTTGCTCTTCTTCTGCCTTGGGTTCAGGTTCATATGCCCGTCCTTCAATGTCTAATTTCCACAGATCCTCACACCAAATCTTTCCATTTCTTCTGCGTAGAACCTTCTTCCAACTATCTGCAATAGGATCTAGGTCATCTTCGTCCTCATTTAAATCATAATCTTCCATGATGCGAGCCATAAGAATTCTCTCACCATCCTTGGGCTCTAAAATACTGCAAATAACCTGCAACAATAAAAAGAAATTGATACCAAGAACCCCCTCTACTACCAAAATTACAAAAAAACATTGACCTTCGAATCATCAAGCGTCTGATATAGTTCTCCGAGACCATATCCTGTTGACCCCGAATCTCTGAACTTCCCTTTACACATTCTTGGACACTCAGTTTCAGGGCTTTTCAGAGGTACCCGAAATTTTGTCTCAATGCTGAGACGCATTCAAACGCCGGAAGCTACACACAATCATCAAATTTTATATCAAAAGGGATGAATCAGAACCGAGATGGTTATAACTATTTGGCGAATCTGTGCTTGTACAACGATTTTCTTCCCGTCAGAGAGAGTTCCCTCACAATGATGAAGTGACGGGTAAGCAGCGTAATGGTTGGAGAAGAAGACGTGATTGGTTGGAGCTAGATTGATTTCTCTTTATTGTTTAACGGTGGCCACCCGAGGAGAAAGATGCGTTAAATGACCACCGAAGAATCGCCGGAGGTTTCAACCAGTTTCATGATCATGGCTCGATATTGTTGTAAGCTTAGACGAAGGGGCTATATAAGAGGAGAAAGAGGTAGGTGGAAGGATACCATCTTGAAGATAGGAACAAAGAATTGAATTGAACGGGTAGTAGTGGTATGGGTCATTGTAATAACACCGTAACGCCGTTTTACAGAAATCGGGACCGATGGTGAAGTGGAGGAGTCGACGTCGATTGCTACGGATAGTGGGCTGGAATGATAAATGGGAATGATAAATTGGCAGAGTTATAATGCACCAGTGACAATTGTTGTTAAGCCTATTTACACTAAAGAGAAGAATGACATGATGAAGATATTGTTTTTTATTGGTTGGTTTTCCATACTGATGTGGATAGCCTAAACACTCACCGTATTCCCCTTTTATTTATTGTATGATATGAAAATTGTGTTAAAAACCATATATATGCTATATATATATATATATATATATATATATATATAGAATAACCTTTTGTCGTAAAAAAAGTATATATATATATATTTATTAGGCACACATATAAAGTAGAATAATAAATGTGGTGAAAATAGAAAAACAAAAAGAAACAAAAGTTCTCGTCCTCTTCGTTGGCGTTCCCTTCGCGGTGGCCGGTGGTTCTCCTACCAGCGGTCACCTCTCTGTTTGATCTCTCCGGTTTTAGTCTCTGCTTTTCCTCTCTGTCTTCTATTTGTATGGTTTGGTCTCCTTGTTGGTGTCTCTGGAACTATTTCTTGTTGGAAATAGATCTGTGTTTTAGTTGTTCTTCTGCGCAGCTGGAGCACTGGCGAGACTTTGAACCATGATGTGAAGCTAGAGAGCTCGGGTTTGGAGGTGGTTTGTGTGGTTTTAACCGGATCTGGGTTAGATCTGGCGGATCTGTGACAAGGTTTCAGTTGAGGCTTCACCGGTGGAGAAGAGGTTCTCCTTCCTTGACATTTCATTTACCCTCAACCTCTCCGTTCTTCGACCTGTGGAGATCCTCGATCTAAGTGGTATAGAATATCTGGTTTCCATTGTTATGTGGAAATTTATGCTGTGCTCTGTAGTGCATGAATTTTAAAGAAAATCATTAGCCCTCTTTTGTTGTTTGGTCTCTATACTTGCAATTTTTTGAGTTCTTGATGTGGTAGTGAATGCTTCCTATCTCCTGCTGCCGGTTTCTCTGTGTTTTCAGTGGTTTCAGGTGGTATTGACTTCGTCTATCTCTAGATCTGTTGAGATTAGAGTGTTGGTTGTATGGCTTTTATCGAGGCGTAGCTTGAACGCATGAAGTGTGTCGCTGCTTTATCCGGAAGAGGATGAGAACTATGAGTGGTTCTTTCTTGTTGGGTTATAAAGTCTGGTTCTGTAGGTGAGAGAGATGTGCTCTCAGGGTTCATAGAAGTTGATGTTATCGTGTGGTAGGCCGCGGGCGACAACAATAAATCTCGTTCAGAAACGTCATGTGATGTTGGAAGGTTGCAAGTGAAGTGTGCTAACTTCTTGATGGGTTTTTTTTATTTATCCTTGTTGTAGTTTCTGTGTTCGGTATGCTAGTAAGTTGTAAGTCACCCTGGTGTGGGTTCTAGCTGCGTGTCTGTGGGCTTGTGTTTCTGGGCATTTCTAGTTTTTGCGCCAGCTTTTGTATTCCTCCTTTGAATGAAATTAACAACTTGATGGAAAAAAATATGGTGTTAGTACATTGTTAACCTGAAAATATAGTGTTAATATATTTTAATTTTTTGATAAAAAAGTAATTTAATAAATTCCTTATCCGTACATAGTACGGGCCCAAACACTAGTAATAAATAAGTATACAAATTACGGGTTTTCATAACTGGGTCTAGAAGAGCCAAGTTGTTTTTAGGAGAAATTAGTGTTAGATTTGTACTTGTAACATGTGACTTTTAAATGATAGCTTTCGACCCAACTAGTCTATATTTTTTATTTGAAAAATAAATTTGCTGATTTGTCGTATTTTTCATAATTTTAAATTTAATCATATTTTATGCTCAATTATTAAATTTAATAAATAAATAATTTTAATGATTTAGCTGATAATTTTATCATTATCTTGAGAATAATTAAAAATCATAATGATAATATCATAGTTAAATTTATATTATATTTACTTTAGTAATATTTAATTATTATTTATACATTTATATTATATTTGGTTTGTTAATATTAAACTGACATTTTTTTGTTCACTTACCGACTCTATTTTAATATATATATCATAAAATATAATGAATCATCTTATTTTAAGATAAATTTCTTGGAACAATCAAAATCACTCATTATTATAATTTCTGAAAATGTTGTCAAAAAAGTATTTTTTCGTTCTCGTGTTAAAATTAGAACGTTTAAAGTCTTTATTACCCTCAATAAATAGTTAGATTAGATTTGTTAATATATAATTACTCACAAACTAAAAACCAATTTCATTAATTTGATAATTTTTCATTATCTAAAAATATTATATATTATATCATCCAGAAATATTTACATCATAATATTTTAAAATAAATATAAATCCTTGTATATAATTTTATGTATATATGAATGTTTTAAGTTTATTTATGAGAAAATATATTTATTAAAATAATTTTTATTGTATATAAAATTTAATATTTAATTAATTATTAAATATCTCAAAAGCATGAAAGTAAATTAATGTAATGGTTTTTGAATTGATAATATATCTATTTATAATTTTGTTGTAAAATTTTTGAGCCCACAAGTACGGGACAAAACTCCTAGTATACATGAAACAAGTTGAACTGGTAAATTATGAAAACACACAAAATTAGGAAAAGGGTTTATTAGAAAATTAATAATACACGTCAGTAGTTTATTAACTTAGGTGTAGCTTGCAGGCAACGGCAAGCCCTTGACGATGCCACAGAGGTTAGTGTTGAGGGGGATGTTGTACTCGTCCCTTAGTGATTTCTCTGGTGATAGAACACTAACATACAACTGCTCTCCAAGGTATCTCCTCTCCCAGTTCTCAGACCTGATGTTCCACATACCAGCATTGTCGAATGTCAATAGGATAGCTGACCATGACTTGGGGTAAACTTGCACCGTATGTCTGCTAACCGCATCGAGCAAGTTGTAGTTGTTTCTCTTTTGAGGTGTCCACCTCCCTGGCTCAGAACTACAAGAAAGTCCCAAAGTTACTTAGAAGAGAAAGACATAGAGATAAAGAAAAGGGTTAACAAGGTGCTTACGCTACTGCGAAGAAGGAATAACCATCCAAATGGAATGATTGCATGCTCTTCTCGTGGTTCTCGAAAATGATCTCTACAAAAGTACGGAAAGTGATGTTGAGAACATTAGGCTGCACGGTCAATGTTGTGATTTTGGCTGCTGGCTCGTCCTTGATGACGTTGTACTTGAACACCTTCTCTGCCATCTGGAAGTACTCAGCTAACTTTAAAGGTGTCTCGGTGTCAACGTGTGATACACCGTTGAAACCAAACCTGACTTTACCGTTTACCATGCTCCTAGAGGTTACAAGCTTTATGGTACGTGTGATGTTGATCTTCCCATAATGGTACGATCCCTGTGGGTTGGGCCTTGCAGCACTAGCGGTGAGGTTCCACCTGAAAGATCTGAACTGGTTCAAAGACCAAGCCCAACCGACAGGAGCCTTGGGGAGCTCAGTGGAAGCCTGCACCTTGCTTCCTGCGTACCGGATCACACCCACGGTGCTCAGTTCTTTCTTTAAGAACCTAGTTGATGCAACCATGTAATAGTCCTTAGCTGCCTGGTTAGCAGTCACAAGAACTGAAAAGCACTGTCCAACGTGAACATCGAGTGAGTCATAGTCGTTCTGAAGAACATGAGAGCCTTCCATCTCCACAAGCTTCAACTTGTGGTTCTGGATCCTGAAGTTAATAGTAGACTTGAATCCAACATTGCAGAGCCTGTACTTGTATGTCTTTCCTGGCTTCATCGTGAACAAAGGCTCGTTCTTACCACCAACTTTTCCGGACTTTCCATTGATCAAAACACCATTAGGCAATCCAAGGGTGCGTCCACTGTCAAGGAAGTTCTTGAGAGCGGTGTGGCCACTTGTGTACCAGTCACCGATGAGGACAGTGTAATCATCCTCAGGGTCAGCGTAAGGAACGGGAATAAGGAGACGACTGTTGACACGGAGACCACCAAAACCACCAGCAAAACGGTGGAGAGAAGTGGTCGGGTAATAGAAGTAGGAACCGATCTGGTCCTTTGGTTGGAAATGGTAAGTAAAGTTCTGTCCTGCTGGGATGGGGCATGAAGTCCCAGCCACGCCATCTTGCCAGCAATTCTTCCTGTGCTGGATCCCACTCCTGCAACCACACTCCATCAATACTCATATCACATAGGTTGTTGAAAAATACACTACCGGCTTGTTTAATTTTCCTTAATAACAAATGATCATAATCTAAGAAAGCATGGGACTTATTTGGTCAAGTTACCATGTCAAGAGGAAAGGCTCGTCAAGTTTGTTGAAGACATTGATGACGACGTTGTTGTTAGAGGTTGAGTTTAGGTTGGGACCAGGAAACTGACCGTTGATGAGAATCACCTTTTGAGGAACACCGAGAGGTGAGGCTGTTCCGTAAGTTACGTTCCATGTATAGAAGTGTTGAGATGAAGAGATCAAGTTATGTGAAAGGAGAATATCAAAGGCCCAGAAAGGATGAAGCCCATGACAGCCTGTCTCAAGCTCTTAAAACCCTTGTATCCACTCTATATAAACCTTATAATCTCTTCATTAAGTTGGTAGAAAGATAATAAAAAGTCTCTGGTCATTTTTGAATTCTCTTTAGCCTTTAATCTCATTTTCAAATCTCTAATTTCTAATCTCTAATCTCTTTACCTTTCATTCTCAAATCTCTATCTAATCTCATTTATTATTCAAGATGTCTAGAAATCTTATGGTATCAGAGCCTGGTTGAATGTTCTTGAGTTCTTGAGTGTTCTTGAGATTATCCAAGGCTAGATCTTTGAAAATCTCAAGAAAGTTTCTGTTGGAGTTTCTACTGAAGAACTAGCCTAAAGCTGGTTTCTTTGGTGGTTTGGAGAGCTCAGATCTGTGTTCAAGCTGCTGTGGTGAATACAAGACTGGTCCAGGTGTGTACAAGAAGAAAGGTGGTACCTTTGGTGGTTTAACTCATTTCTGAGTTGGTTAATGAAGTAAAGGTGGTGGCTTTGAGTTGTTCTTGGAGGTTTAAGCTTAAAGGTCAAGTCTTTGGAGTGTATTGGTGCTTTTGTGTACTAAAGGAGAGGTCTTTGAGGTGTTCTTAAGGATCTAAGTGAAAAAGTTCAAGTCTTTTCAAGCTAGTGGGTTACTAGAGTCAAGATTGAAGCTTTTTGGAAGATGGAAGATAGTGGTGGCGTCTACATGAAGATTGCTACCAAGTTCAAGGGAAACAACTACCTTGTGTGGTCTAGGATGGCCAGGAATGCTATTGGAGGCAAGGGATTGCTCAAACATCTCACATCCAGTGTGATTCCAAAGAAAGAGATCAAAGAAAAGGGGGCAGAAGAGGACGAAAGTGAGACTGCCTATGATAAATGGCAACAAGCTGATTGTATGGTGATTAATGCTCTTCTTGCCTCCTTGGATCAGAACTTGATGGATGCTTATAGCTACTGTGATACAGCTAAAGAACTTTGGGATACATTGAAGCAAATCTATGGAAACACCTCAAATCTCAACAGGGTCTTTGAGGTGAAGCAAGCTCTCAATAGTCTAGTACAAGAAGATATGGACTTTGAGAAGCATTTGGGCAAGTTCAGAGCATTGTGGTCTGAACTAGAGATGTTGAGGCCAAATACCAGTGATCCAATGGAGCTTAACAAGAGAAGGGAGCAGGATAAAGTCTTTGGGCTGCTTCTCACGTTGAATCCAGCATATGGAGGGTTCATTCAGCACATGTTGAGAGATGAGACTCTACCTAACCTAGAAGAGGTGTGTGCTAGGATCCAAAAGGAATATGGGAACATGGGGCTGTTTAACAAGAAGGGAAAGGAGCTAGCTTTGGCAAATCAAGCAGCGCAAGCTCAAGGAGATCAGGGAGAACTTGCACAAGCTAACAAGGCCATCCATGGCAAGTATGAGAAGTTTGGTGGGAGTTGTGATCACTGTAAGAAGCAAGGCCACAAGAAGAGCCAATGCTGGATCCTACATCCTCATTTGAAGCCAGCCAAGTTCAAAGAGGCTAAAGCTCACATAGTGGAGAGTAGTGGTGGTGGTGCAAGCAAGGAACAGGCTGGAGAAATGGATAATGGGAAGTCTTTGGTGGCTTATACTGGGGTTTCTAGTTCTAGAGGCAGCACTAGTGGTGATGAATACTTGAAGAGATCAGACTTGGATGTTCTCATCAAGCTCTTCAAGGAACATGGTAACACCCTTGCATACTCTCATGGAGCTTCTATGATTGCTAGAACTGATAGATTGCTAGAGAACTCATTTGACATGTATAATCATCTTAGAAAGGGTATCTTTGATAGGATTGATCATGCATATGATTCTGCCCATGCATATAAGCCCTCTAGTATACTAGCGCACCTAGCTAACTCCACATCTAGTTCATATAAGCCTCTCATTGTTGATTCTGGTGCATCTCATCACATGATAAGTGACACTAGATTGATTAACAACATTGAACCTGCTCATGGTAATGTGATGATAGCCAATGGTGCTAAAATTCCTATTAAAGGAATAGGAGAGCTCAAGCTATTTGATAAAGATTCCAAAGCGCTTTATATGCCTGATTTTACTTCTAATCTTCTTTCAGTTAAGAAGTGTGCTACTGATCTGAATTGTAATGTCATTTTCAGCCCTAACAGTGTAAAATTTCAGGATATTGAAAGCCATAAGGTGCTTGGAAGTGGAGTTACCAAGGGAGATCTTTATGTGCTAGAGAATTTGAGTTTCTCTGCTCCTAGTTCAAAATTTAGTTGTTCCTTTTCTTCTGCTTCTACGAGTCTAAGCAAGAATGCATTGTGGCATGCTAGACTAGGACACCCTCATAATAAAGCTTTAAAACTGATGTTGCCAGGTGTTTCTTTTGAGAATAATGATTGTGAAGCTTGTATTTTAGGCAAGCATTGTAAAACTGTTTTCCTAACTCTTCTACTATTTATGAAAATTGCTTTGATCTTGTTCACTCTGATGTTTGGACAGCTCCTTGCTTATCTAGGGAAAATCAGAAGTATTATGTCACTTTCATTGATGAAAAATCCAAATACACCTGGTTAACTTTAATTTCAACCAAAGATAGGGTGCTTGATGCATTTAGAAACTTTCAAACTTATGTGACTAACCAATATCATGCCAAGATTAAAGTTTTCAGGTCTGATAATGGAGGAGAGTACATAAGCAATGCATTCAAGCAACACCTATCTGGCAGTGGGATTCTTCACCAAACTAGCTGTCCATACACTCCTCAACAAAACGGTGTGGCTGAGAGGAAGAACAGACATTTGATGGAGGTCGCCAGGTCCTTGATGTTTCAAGCCAATGTCCCAAAGAGATTCTGGAGTGATGCTGTCGTTACTGCTTGCTACTTGATCAACAGGACACCTACTCTTGTGCTACAAGGGAAGTCGCCATTTGAGGTTCTCAACAAGTACAAGCCGGTTCTCTCACATCTCAAGGTCTTTGGGTGCTTATGCTATGTAATGGTTCCTGGTGAGTTGAGAAACAAGCTAGAAGCAAGGAGCTCCAAGGCTATGTTTATTGGATACTCTACCAGCCAGAAAGGGTACAAGTGCTATGATGAAGACACTAGGAGAGTGATGATATCTAGAGAAGTGAAGTTTGTGGAGGAAAGAGGGTATTTTGAAGAGAAGAACCAAGAAGATCTGAAAGAGTTGGCTTCAGATAGAGCAACAGTCTTGAGAACTATACTGGAGAATCTTGGTATCAATGTGAACCAAGGAGGTGGTAGTGCACCAAGGGATGCGCCTACTACAACAACAAATGGAGGTCAAGAGAGTGCACCAGCAAGTGCTCCAGCTACTGATGGAGTTCATGTTCCTACTCTTGATCATGAGGGGGGGAATGAATCAGAAACTCTTAACCAAAGGATGGGAGAGAGTAGTTCAAGTGGTCAAGAGAGTTCTAGTTCTCATGATCAAAGTGGTGATCAAGGTGTGGAGCCTATGAATCATCAAGGAGAAGCTGAGGCTAGTGGTGATCAAGGTGTGGAGCCTATGAATCATCAAGGAGGAGCTGAGGCTAGTGGAGATGATGCGCAAGAAGAAAATGATGCGCAAGAAGAGGACAATGTGGAAGAGCCAGAACCTGTACAAGGTCCCATGTTGAGGAGAAGCACACGGAATAGGAAGCCTTCCAAATGGGTAAACACGAGAGTGTACTACAATGCCCAGGCTGTGGAGCATCCTTCTCAAGCTGTGTGTTCTTTTGCTCAATATCCAGAAGAGCATTGTGCATTTCAAGTGAGCTTGGATCAGAGTCATGTTCCAAAAAGCTATGAAGAGGCAATGCTAATACAAGAGTGGAGAGATTCAGTTAAGGCTGAAAGTGATGCTATGATCAAGAATGAGACATGGTATGAGAGTGCATTGCCAAAAGGGAAGAGAGCTGTTTCTAGTAGATGGATCTTCACCATCAAGTATCTTCCAAATGGAGAGATAGATAGGCGCAAGACAAGGCTTGTTGCAAGAGGTTTCACTCAAACATATGGAGAGGACTACATTGATACATTTGCTCCAGTTGCTAAACTCCATACTATCAGGATTTTACTCTCTTTGGCTGTGAATCTTGAGTGGGATCTTTGGCAAATGGATGTGAAGAATGCCTTTCTTCAAGGAGAGCTAGAAGATGAGGTTTACATGCATCCACCACCTGGTCTTGAGCATCTGGTGAAGAAAGGGAATGTATTGAGACTAAAGAAAGCTATATATGGTCTCAAGCAATCTCCTAGAGCTTGGTACCACAAGCTGAGCACTACTTTGAATGGAAAAGGATTCCGCAAGAGTGAGCTTGATCATACTCTCTTCACTCTCACTTCTCCCTTGGGTATTGTTGTTCTCCTTGTGTATGTTGATGATATCATCATCACTGGTAGTGATAAGGATGGTATCAAGGCTACCAAGGAGTTTCTCAAATCTGTTTTTGAGATTAAAGACTTAGGAGAGATGAAATACTTTCTTGGCATTGAGTTGTGTAGAGCCAGGGAAGGTTTGTTCATCTCTCAAAGGAAGTATACACTTGATCTCTTGAAAGATGCAGGTGCTTATGGAGGAAAGACAGTCAGGATGCCCATGGAAGATGGGTACAAGGCGCCACGTGAGGGGGAGCTTGAAGATAGCAAGCCTTTTCATGATCCAAAGCTTTATAGAAAGCTAGTGGGTAAGCTCATCTACTTGACCATCACTAGACCTGATATTTGCTTTGCTGTGAATCAGGTGAGCCAGCATATGCAAGCTCCAGGGCATCACTGGCACATGGTGGAGAGAGTGCTTTTGTACCTGAATGGAACACAAGATCTTGGAGTGTGGATGGGCTGCAACAGAAGCACTGAAGTGGTGGGCTACTGTGATGCAGATTGGGCAGGAGATAGGACTGATAGGAGATCAACTACTGGCTACTGCACATTCATTGGTGGTAACTTGGTTACTTGGAAGAGTAAGAAGCAGAAGGTGGTTTCATGTTCTAGTGCAGAAGCTGAGTCAGAGCCATGCTGAAGCTTACCAACGAGTTGGTGTGGATCAAGGGGATCCTGAAGCACTTGGAGATTGATCAAGCTACACCAATGACCATGCATTGTGACAACCAAGCAGCAATCCACATAGCCTCCAACTCAGTCTTCCATGAGAGAACCAAGCACATTGAAGTAGATTGCCACAAGGTGAGGCAAATGATAGTTCTTGGAGTGATTCTACCTTGCTACACCAAGAGTGAAGATCAGTTGGCTGATGTGTTCACTAAGGCTGCGCGGCAAAAGACTATGGAGTCCATCCATATCAGGTTGGGACTCATAGATCTTGGCAAAAGAAGCTAGTACCTTTACCATGAGGTCTTTACTCTTTTTCCCTCATCAAAGTTTTGTCCCAATGGGTTTTCTTTGGTGAGGTTTTTAATGAGGGAGATCTCATGGCTTCCAAGCTTGACTCGTTCCATATGGTCAAGCTTGAGGGGGAGTGTTGAGATGAAGAGATCAAGTTATGTGAAAGGAGAATATCAAAGGCCCAGAAAGGATGAAGCCCATGACAGCCTGTCTCAAGCTCTTAAAACCCTTGTATCCACTCTATATAAACCTTATAATCTCTTCATTAAGTTGGTAGAAAGATAATAAAAAATCTCTGGTCATTTTTGAATTCTCTTTAGCCTTTAATCTCATTTTCAAATCTCTAATTTCTAATCTCTAATCTCTTTACCTTTCATTCTCAAATCTCTATCTAATCTCATTTATTATTCAAGATGTCTAGAAATCTTAAGAAGAAGTACGGGTCGCCTGCGTTCACTATAGCCACCGTAGAGACGAGGCAGACCAACACCGTCAACAACCTCCCCTCCATCTCTCTCTCTCTCTCTCTCTCTCTCTCTAGAGGAAGAAGAGATTTATTGGTTTCTGTGTTATGTATAATTAACCCTTTTCCTAACAATAATAAAAAAGTATTCCCTTAAAAAGCAAGCTTTGCTCTGATGAATACTCTTGTAGTTTGGGTGTTTCAAAGTATTTATGCATGGAAACATATAACTTCTTTTGCAAGGTACCGTTGCCATATTTTTTTTTTTTTTTTTTGAACTTTACCGTTGCCATATTTTGCGTTTCATCTCTAATTCAATTTTCTATATGTGAAAATGGTGAGGCAACAAACATATAAAACATCTTTCTCTCTGTTTCTCTTTCTGGTTATGAAGGTTCCTGAACTTAAATCACAACAGATCGTATTCTAATAATGGAGATGTCCCTGACGATGTTTAATTAAACGTCAAAAGAATGTTACCCGAACAATTTCGCCATGACAAAATTGTAACCAAAATAATATATGGATTAAGCTAAACATAATTTCAGAATTGAAATACCAACATTATCTCAAGTGGGTTTATAAGCAAAAAAATATATTAATATTTAATAAATTTAATTATTGAATTAAAGTTGTAATATTTGAAAGTAAACTGACAAGTTTTATCAGAGTATACGACTATCTTACAGTTTTCCATTTTAATCTCGTTTTTTTTTCTTTTATTTATTCTTGAATTATTATTCTATATACCACTAATGAAAATGTTTATATTGAAAAAAATATAATTCATCAAAAGTTCAAAAAAAAAAAAATATAATTCTGGACATTCCAAATATTAGAAAATAAAGTTTGGTCGTTATTTCTTTGCAGTTGAAGTTTGATAATTGTTCTGAAAATTTTGATTTTTTTTTTTTGTGCATTGGTATGGTTTTAAATTTATTAAGTTTTTTTCGTTCGTTTCACATCATTTGCTCTATCCGACGAACTACTTGTTCTACTTTGTTCCACATCAATCATTTTGCGTTTTAATTAGTACCACATATTCCATTATCATCATTCGACCTCTAATTCCTTATTATTTGGTTATTCTCACATTAATCAATTTGTATAACTATTTCAGCCGGGCCTAGATAGTTAAACTGTATCCAACATATGGTATAAGAATTTCTCTAACTCACCGAAATATGGCTTAGTTTTTATAAAATATTATCATATTGCCCTTCTTATTAATCGGGAGTAATTGGCAAAAGATAAAGATTAATTTAAAAAAATAACTGTTCACTCAACTGTCGTGGCGTTTCCCTATCCCACGATATCCGTTTTTACTTTACCATTCCTTTCTCCGTAAAGTAAAACAATTTCTTCTCTTTCATCACCACCGCAAATTCACACAGTGTGTTGCCGGAGTTGAAGCTGTTCGTCACCGCGATTGTACTTCACCCACCCAAGATTCGGAACACCGGAGGTAACCAACTCCTCTTATAACAGCAAGAACGCATTCGGTACTCCGGTGAGTTCGATTTTACTTTTCTTGTTGGTCGGAATTTCAAGTTACGCCGACCTGAATTGGGTCTTCTTCTCGGTTTCGTTATTCTTTTCAACTATACGAGAGCTTTAATTGTCTGTCTCTGCTATGGAGTGTATTGATTTTGTGGTCTTTGCCCGTGGTAGTCAATTCCAGATAGAAACAAAAATCGATTCCGTGCATGTGTTTGGAAGATTGTGACAGTAATTGAATCGTGGTCGCTTTCAGTTTTCTGTTTATTTGGTTTTCACCCGTTCTGTACACGAAATTGGGTTTTTGAAATGAAAGTGGTCTACCTGTTTTGTCTGAGAGTCTGGCTATTTCATAAATCTGGACATACTAGACCATTTCTGTACTACGAACAGCGGTATAGTGTGTGAATAACATAGTGATTTCGTTTACTATTCCATCTAAGGTGGCAAACTGTTTTATGTTTTGTATTGGTTTCATTCTATAGTGTTGGTTATTGCCATTTCGGTGGAGACATTTAGTAAATATCAGACTGTCTATCTATTTCATTTTCATGTTTCTGTGTTTTGATCCGTTGATATTTGTACAATATCTGAGTATATTGAATTGTAAGTGATTTTTGTTAAGTTTGCAACCTCTTCTACTGCATATTTCTGCACATAGTAGACGATTTCTCTCACCGGAATCGCATGATAATATGTATATAGAATAGTAATATAGGTAGCTATTCTATATACTGTCACACTCAGTCTTACGGATTTTATTGTTTTCATGCTTTGCAGAGGAAAAATGGACGAATTAGGTCTTCCTCTGAGAATGTTTGAGGCGGGTTCTGAACCAACAGGGCGGAAACGGGTTAATAACTACTTCAACCTACGGTTGATTGACATCATAAAGAGTGCACTAGAGGAAGAAGACAAGCAAATGTTGATTGACTCGCAGTTCGGGAGAGTTTTGCAAATGGGTTCGCATACTTTTTCAGTCATGTTCCTCCATTACTGCCTCTCACGTCAGTTGATAACTTCCAAAGAGTATGAACTTTGGTGGATCTTCGTTGGGAAGCCTATACGCTATGCCATACAAGATTTTGCTCTGGTCACCGGACTGAACTGTGGCGATGGCGTTGGGTTAACGGGAGAAGCCGATAAAGGTATTGGGCGAGGGAAGGCGTCCGGTAAAGGCAAATCATCTATGTCAATATGGGATGATTTATTTCGTGGGGAGGAGAAGCCCACACCTGGATGGATCATGGAGCGGCTTGTGAAGGTTAAAAAATACAAGGATGGGTTAACCCGTTTGCGGCTTTCATTGTTGGTATTGGTGGAAGGTATTTTGTGTCCAACTTGTGGGACAACAAAAATCAGACCCGAAGTAGTGAGCATGCTTGGTAATCTTGACGCTTTCCTGAAGTATCCATGGGGCAGGGAGTCGTTTTTGCTTACTGTTAAGAGTACGAAAGCAAGATCTGCTGTTAATTATGTGAAGGATACAATGGCAATTCAAGGATTTACCCATGCGATGGTATTGGTTACAGTGGCTGCATGTCCTTCTATCATTATGAAGACTGGCGGTGCGGATCCTCTAGCAGATTCCACCCTTTCCAGCGAAGAAATTATCAGGAAGGTTGTTGAGAGAAAGTTGGTGGTCAACATTGTCTCGGCCAAGACGGTTGATGAACTGGGACAGGTTAGGCACAATTTGGTATATGTTATATATATGCTATTCTATTTAAGAATATAGACTATACTATTTACTATCCATACTACTTTACTTGAATATTGTTTACTAACAATGATTACTTACTTTGTCTACCTTATATTTGTGTTGCAGGCATATGTCAGGTCTTTGATTAGCTCAGATGAAGAGGGGGAGGATCTTTATTGTGGGTTGGGAGATAAGGAAGATACGAGTGTTGATACCATGGTTGCTTTAATTGACGATGATTACCCCTTTGAGCATAACACTTGGTCAGGTGGTGTGAAAGCGGAGGAGGTTAAACTGAAGAAGGGTCATGCACAAACTTCGGAGTCAAGTGACAAAAATGTTCCCGAGCCGGTTGAAAAGGATAATGTTCATCATGGTGGCGTAGAGAGTGGTGGTTACCCTGGAGATCCGAGAGGGCAATCATCAGCTAACCCCTCCGGTGCCCCACCTGGTGGTGAGAGATTCCATTTTGATTTCCGATCATTACTTAGGCGTGCAGCTGACGCATACGAAGAGAAGGTGATTGCAATGTTTGAGGGCTATATTCTGAGTTTGAAGGGCCATTTTAATTCCAAAGTGGGTGGCCTTCATACCGAGTTACAATCAGCTACATCCGCGATTGGCCAGTTGGAGAGTAAGGTCACAGGGGAGTTTGAGAAGATCAATCAGTTATTGAAGTCTCGGTTTAGAGATGATGATATGGGACCAACGTATGAGTTCAGTCCATAGAGTCGGTTCCCAGGTCAGGATGATTATTTCAACAATTCAGAGGTTAATCCCGATAGACCCACAACACATACTGGTGCTACAGATGGTGTGGGTACCCATATAGAGTTCGTTGTAAGTGTCTATACTATGCTTGTCTTATATTGCATGCTATTCCATAATTACAATAGACTATTCTATATCTTATCATGTATTTTATATTATCATTCAGTCAACACAGCGAGATGTAGAGGATGTTGCTGCAACAGGGACTGCCTCGGTTGGTTTGGATGCGAATCTGGATGAAGGAGAAAGGGGGGGGAGGATTATCTCCGGGTAAACAGACTGACTCAACTGATGGAGTTGAATTCAGATCTGAGACAGGGGTGAGGATAAGGGAGCTGATCATAGTGGACATGATCCCATAAACGTGGAGGTATGTGCTAAAAATTATGTTCTATTTAATACCTTTCTATGCAGTTTGTGCAGTTAGATATTTTTCATATTGATATTGCTCACTGATATTTTCATACCATTTTAATTTCAAAGCTCTCGTCATCGGTAAACGTCGCATCCCCTTCCAATGTTGATGCTCCCATTTCTGCATCTGTGCAAGGGACGTCTGCATGTAGTGTCGAGGAACAGGAAGGACCCGCCAATCCTCCATCTCGAGTTGATGTGGTAAGACTGAGTAGAAACCTGATAAGCAGCCCAAATTTGGGCATTGTGTTAATATTATAATAATTTATATTGCCTCAGTAAATTGACAAATGTGGTTAATCCGTCTAGGAACCAGTGAATGTATCATCGGAATACCCCATTGATGACCCAGTGTCTGGCCTCGTGAATAAAATTCTATCAGACGCCGGTGTTGATAAAGTAAGTTTTCTATTCTATATTGTATACAAAATCTATATATCTATATTATTTGGCGACTTATACTATTCCATTATTTGGCTTTTACAGGAGCCCCTTCGACCCTCCACTAGTTCTGGAACTGTGAATTTAGGGTCCACTGATGTACCTCAGACATCATCTGATGCCATTCCGGAGAAAGTGGGTACTGATGGTGTGCATGACGATCGCGGTGAGGATGTTGTCGGGAAAAAGGGTGATGATGTGGATGAAGATGATGTTACAATTACTAAGGTTCAGGTATAATGCTTTAACATCTTCCCAGCTCGTATGTTAAGTGTGTTTGAAGATTTGATATTAACATAATAACTTTATGTTAATAGGCTGGGCGAGTGAACACTGATGCAGCCGGTGGTCAAGCAGATGGTGGCAGACGTGTTAGTACATGTACACATACAATTCCCAAACAATACACTCTTCCTGCACCCACCGTCCGTAGGAAAGAAGGAAACAAGAAAGTGCCTCGTCGAATGGATGATAATTCACCACCTCCTAAACGTGTGAAAAAGGTGTCGGTTGAGCCAAGTAACCCAAAGCCACCTACTCAAGAAAAAGCCACATTTATAGGTGGCTTCTCGCATTTACTCCTCCAACCCCAGCTGCAAGAGAGGCCTTTCTGAAGAAAATGGTCGAGGCAAAGTAAGTGGCAACCATTTCACTATTCCAATTTTATTTGAAAACAACCTATTCAATATGATATAGTATGGTTAATTTCATTTGAAAACAAACTATTCCATACGATATAGTATGGTCTATTTGGTATTCAGATAACTGACTATATTAGCATTTTCCTTCAGATCAAATGCACCATCTCTCGGGTCAGTCATTTCTATTGCTTCTCTGCATGATATGTTTAATTGCACCGGTGTTTGTTCGTATGAGGTACGTTATACCCCTTATTGCTTTCCATAAATTTGATCAATATGTCCACTGTTTTATTTATGTGTATATTGTAGGCGGTGGATCGTGTTGTAGGTTGGATAAGAAAGAGGCGTGACAGCAATCTATCTTCAAAATTTGACATCATCCCTCCAACTTTCTTTATGGAGCTACTCCGCAGTTATCCTGCTTTTGAAGCCATGCAAGATAAGGACGCCTTCACTTTTCTGATGTCTCTGCGCAGTCAGTTCATGCACCACAGTGGTTTACGCAAGTAGATTTTCTCTACACTCTGATGCTGGTTAAAGACCGTCACTGGATTGGCATGATAGTAGATTTTCCGATGTGGGCCATCTATGTGGTGGACGCGAACCAGACATGTCCTACTACTTCTGTGATAAAAGATGTCCTCAAACCGTTATCGATTATGATGCCTCACATGATATCGAGGTTCTGTCTAACTTCGCGACCTCGTGAGTTGAATTACCTTCCGTTCCCCATATCTCGCTTAGATATACCGGTTCTACTTGAACATCCAGGTATTGGCAGCCTTTCTAATAATTTTTTGTTTACCATCGTCTATTTCATACTATTGTGTCATAATTTAGTATACTATATTGGGAAACCAGTATAGCATTCCATACAAAATTCTTTCTGAGCCTTTTTTGTTCTTAGGGTACTCCGCGGTTGTGGCACTGATTCTGTTAGAGATCTCTGTCGTGGGAAAGCCTTTGATTGATCTGTCTCTGACTGAAGAGGAGGTTAGTGTTGCAGCGGAGAACTATGCGATATCTACGCTTGCTATGTTTTAGGTGGTTCACTCTAATCCTGCAGTTTAGTCGTTTTCCAAACTTTGCTACTTTATGTTCATTCGTGTGTGATGTTATCCACAATGTGTTACTGAACTTTCTTTTCCCCTACCTCTTTATGTTGTAATTTGTGATACCGTGTTTCGTCAGAATAACAAACGATGATTTCTTATGATTAACTTATGATGTCTTCAGTTACATGTCGGTCCATTCCATGCAATTAAAATAGTATGTTGATAAGGTATATATTTAATTTTGTTCATTTTCCTATTCTGTCATACTGTCCTATACTATATTGATAAGGCATATATCTAGTTTTGTTCAGTATCCTATTCTGTCATACTGTACTATACTATATTGGTAAGGTATATATTTAGTTTTGTTCAGTATTTCCATACTATTTGTCTTTAGCGTGTATAGTAATGATTGTATTATCGTGGGAAACTAATTATTCATATATGACGGTTGATAAGTTTTAGTTAAAAGGTGTAATGGTATTGGTTTAGGGTTATGGGGTGGGGGTGAGTTTGGGTTTAGATTTCAATAAGGGTGGGTGTTGGTGTTTAGATTTTGTATTATTAAAGGGGTTATTGTATTGAGTTTAGGGTTATTAGTCTGTGAATAAATGGTATAAGTAAGACAACCTCAAAGCTTGAGGCTTATATAAGATATGAGCAAATACTGGAGAAAGGAATTGGCAGCCTTTCTAGTAAATCTTGTTCACTATCATCAACTCCATACTATTCTGTCATAATGCACGATACTATATTTAGCATCTTATATGAATACTAGACATTCCTTCTACATTCCATATTGTTAAAATTATCTTGGGCCACTCACTATTCCATATATGACGGTTGGTAAGTTTTAGTTAAAGGGTGTGATGGTATTTGGTTTTGGGTTAAGGGTGGGGTTTGGGTTTAGTTTTGAACGTCGAAAATCTTATATGGATACTAAAAATTCGTTCTATATTTCATACTGTTAAAATTATCGTGGGCCACCTCACTATTCCATATATGACAATTGATAAGTTTTAGTTAAAGGGTGTAATGGTATTGGGCTTAGGGTTAATGGGTGGGGGATTTTGGGTTTAGTTTTCAATAAGGGTGATGTTGTTTAGGTGTTTAGGTTTTGTATTATTAAAGGGAGTATTGTATTGGGTTTAGGGTTTATGGGGGATGGTGGGGGTTTGGGTTTAGTTTTCAATAAGGGTGGGGTGTTGATGTTTAGGTTTTGTATTATTAAAGGGTGTATTGTATTGGGTTTAGGGTTATTAGTCTGTGAATATATGGTATAAGTAAGACAACCTCAAAGCTTGAGGTTAATATAAGATATGAGAAAATAGTGGAGAAAGGTATTGGCAGCCTTTCTAGTAAATTTTTGTTTAGTATCATCAATTCCATATTATTCTGTCGGAAGCACTATACCATATTTAGAATCTTGTATGAATACTTGACATTCCTTCTATATTCCATACTGTTAAAATTATCGTGTGCCACTCACTATTCCATATATGACGGTTGATAAGTTTTAGTTAAAGGGTGTAATGTAATTGGGTTTAGGGTTAAGGGGTGGGAGGGTGGGTGGGTGGGAGGGTGGGTGGGTTTAGTTTTGAACGTAGAAAATCTTATATGAATACTAAACATTTATTCTATATTCCATACTATTAAAATTATCGTGGTCCAGAGTTAATGGGTGGGGTGGGGGTGGGGTTGGGTTTAGTTTTCAATAAGGGTGGGGTTGTTGGTGTTTAGGTTTTGTATTATTAAAAGGGGGTATTGTATTGGGTTTAGGGTTTATGGGGGGTAGTGGGGGTTTGGGTTTAGTTTTCATCAATTCAATACTATTCTGAATAATGCACTATACTATATTAAGAATCTTATACGAAAACTAGACATTCATTCTATATTCCATACTATTAAAATTATCGTGGGCCACTCACTATTCCATATATGACGGTTGATAAGTTTTAGTTAAAAGGTGTAATGGTATTGGGTTTAGGGTTAAGGGGTGGGGTGGGAGGGGTGGGGTTTAGTTTTGAACGTCAAAAATCTTATATGAATACTAAACATTCCTTCTATATTCCATACTGTTAAAATTATCGTGGGACACTCACTATTCCATATATGGCGGTTGATAAGTTTTAGTTAAAGGGTGTAATGGTATTGGGTTTACGGTTAATGGGTGGGGGGGTTTGGGTTTAGGTTTCAATAAGGGTTGGTTGTTGGTGTTTAGGTTTTTTATTATTAAAGGGGGGTATTGTATTGGGTTTAGGGTTTATGGGGGATGGTGGGGGTTTGAGTTTAGTTTTCAATAAGGATGGGGTGTTGATGTTTAGGTTTTGTATTATTAAAGGGTGTATTGTATTGGGTTTAGGGTTATTAGTCTTTGAATATATGGTATAAGTAAGACAACCTCAAAGGTTGAGGTTAATATAAGATATGAGCAAATAGTGGAGAAAGGTATTGGCAGCCTTTCTAGTAAATTTTTTTTAGTATCATCAATTCCATACTATTCTGTCGGAAGCACTATACCATATTTAAAATCTTGTATGAATACTTGACATTTCTTCTATATTCCATACTGTTAAAATTATCGTGTGCGACTCACTATTCCATATATGACGGTTGATAAGTTTTAGTTAAAGGGTGTAATGTAGTTGGGTTTAGGGTTAAGGGGTGGGAGGGGGGGGTTTGGGTTTAGTTTTGAACGTCGAAAATCTTATATGAATACTAAACATTCATTCTATATTCCATACTTGTTAAAATTATCGTGGTCCAGAGTTAATGGATGGGGGGTTGGGTTTAGTTTTCAATAAGGGTGGGGTTGTTGGTGTTTAGGTTTTATATTATTAAAAGGGGATATTGTATTGGATTTAGGGTTTATGGGGGAGGTAGTGGGGGTTTGGGTTTAGTTTTCACTACGTGTTGGTTTGTTGTGTTTAGGTTTTTTTATTGTTAATGGATTATTGTGTTAAAGGTATTTGGTTTAGTGTTCAGGGTGGGGTTTGATGTTGGGGTTTATGCGGTGTTTTACAAATTCTTTCTGTATAGAGTTTCTTTTGTAAGGGTTATTGGTTTGTATGCGAATTTCTGTTATAACTATATTAACTATAATATAGTATAGTCATATATAAAATGGAATGGTCTGTGAATAAATGGTATAAGGAATACAACCTCAAATCTTGAGGCTTATAAGAAATGATCAAATAGTGGAGAAAGATATTTTTTATATTACACAAAAGAGAAGGTGTGCGGGTGTTCCGTACAAGAAGCAGAAGAGTTGTTCTTTAAAGGGGTCTACATAACATAATATGTATATACCAAATAGATAGATATATCACAGTGAAGCATATACCATTCTATTTGGTTGAAAAGCTGTTTTTCCCCCTTTCCACTTCCTGTACATGCCCAGTTTTTATACAACAGCGGCAACTACATTATCACCCTGTTCCCAAAAGATTTCATCGAACTGCCTTCTGATGCCTTCTCCATAGATATAGCTTATCATATTGGGTTGCGGCAGGATGCCTTGTTGTGTCCTGAACGGCCACAACTTTTGCATTTCCTGTTTGACGAGCTTCCTCCTTTCTACAAAACAAAATTAAACTTCTATCATTCTTCCATAAATGTATAATATATAATGTTCCACATTAACAGGTTTTACGACAAAAATTACATATTTTACTTTATATTCAGTCCATGTGAACAATTACATATTCGCACTGACTATTCCATTGCTGATCTAACTATTCTGTTCAATAAGTACAAATTTCATATATGGTACAGTAGCATACCTTATACTCCCCACGGGATAGGATACGGACTTTTCGGGGACGCCCAGGTGGGCGGCGTACTGCCGGTGGAAGTAATGGAGCTCTAGTTCCAGATCCGAGTTCTAATCCGCCAACAGATGGGACCGGATATATTTTTCCAATGAAGCCTTGTCGCCATGTTGGAACATGGTAAGCCGTTGCCACCAATGCATCAGATGGAAATCCAATCCTGGTTGAACAAGCAGGTGCATGCATACAGGGTATCCCTATTTGTTGATACTCACCACATGTGCAAGTACCGGGACCTAATAAAACTGTGAAGCATTCCCCGGTTGGGTCCTGCACTTGGTACTCTAGATCGGCTATATCACGTACAGCCATAGCAGTGGAGAGATCAAAGTTTTCCTCCACCAGTTTCCTGACATTTCGGGTGATAGTTTCTTGCTCTCGGATTGATTTTGCTCGACGCAATGCAAACCAAGACATAACGGTTGTACGTATGTACTCAAACATGCTGATGATGGGATATTCACATGCTTCCTTAAGCACACCATTCCAGGATTCAGCTATGTTTGAATCCATGATGTTGAACCTATTCCCCCTTAAATGAACCCTAGTCCACTAGTCGAAACCTGTTAACGCAATTAATAAGTAATGGGTAGTCTTGTATTTATTACTATATTGAAACGAATAGTATAGAACCAATTACATATAGTATAGTATCGACGAGTATTATGTAATATCAAATAGAATCGTTACCTATGTCAACCAAGTAAGCCCCACAATTTGGGCTGATTTTATAAATTTCAATAAACTTCTTATTAAATTCAGTTATGGTAAAAGCTCTTGCAGCAGCGGACATAAGGTTCGCGAGTCTGCTACTCTTGTATTTTGCCATAACATTTCTCCACAGATGGACAACACAGATGACATGTTGAGCATGGTTGTAGACCTGAACAAGTATAAATATATGACATAGTCAATGCACGTTACAAATAGAATAGTCGCCAAAACAAAATAGAATGTGTTTAGTCTAATGGAGAATAAAGATTGTCCGAATATTTACCTTTCTCAGTCCAGTGGCGATGCTTGCATGGCGATCAGAGATGAAAACCAACCCCGGGGTATCCACAACAAAAGTTTGTAGCCTCTGGAAAAACCATTCCCAAGCATCGTCGTTTTCGCTATTAACAACAGTAAAGGCAAGGGGAGATATTTGGAAATTCCCATCTTGTGCTGAGGCTGAAAGTAGACACCCACCATACTTCCCTTTAAGCGACGTTCCATCAACAACAATAACTTTGCGCATAGATGAATACCCTGCCACTGATGCTCCATACGCAACGAAACAGTATTGAAACCGTGTTCCACCTTCTTCTTCATCCGTACTTTCTAGGTAGCAAACGGTTCCTCAATTAGAAGACTGAAGGAGTGCCAAATATGGAGGTATCAGTGCATAACTTCCAACCATTGTCCCCATTGCATGCTCCATGGCCATCTCTCTAGCTCTCCAAGCTTTCCAGTTTGAAACGTTGACATGAAATTCATCTAGCAATATTTTCCTTATTGCTGCGGTGGTGGGCCCTTCTTAATACCAACAAAACGAGTTTGCAATATCTAGCCTATCACGACCATCGTTGCAAGTTTGTGGTAGTTTCTACGGTCATCAACGGTGCAAGAGTGAACTAGGTTAGCTTGTCTGACTTGGAAGTTCCCACTTGCATCTAACAAGACCGCATACACGTGCCATGGGCATCCATCACCAACGCATTGTGCAAGTAGTATGGAAGGACTCGAACGAGTAGTCCTGAAATGGAACTTCCTGTTTATAGCATGTATTGCAAGTTTGATTTTGCAGTCGGCTTTGGATTTGAATACGCGACCCACATAATAGTCATCTCCCTCGTATTGGATGTCGGCCAGAGCCGTGTCAACCCCTACAAAGTCAATGGAAATTCAGCTCCCGATTGTGACATATAGTATGAAATGTTTTTATATTATTTCTATATAGTATAGTCAATATTAACAATACTACTCCATTTACTAAGGAATTTATTTTTATTATTACATATAGTATGGAGTGTATTTATATTTTCTACATAGTATAATCAACATTAAGAATAGTACTCCATTTATTTTAACTCCTTATCAGGTCACTTTATATTTGTATTTACCTAGAAGTGATTTTTTATCTGTTCCCTCCCGATTGTTGACTACAGGTGGAGCATCCCTTCCAAAAAAAAGCTGGAGTATTGGGGTTGTTTAGCATCTCGTGGAGTGCTTCATCTAATTTACCCCAGTGTAGACCATCGTCTACTAGTAGTTCTTCTGAATCATCTGAACTAGAGTTTGAATCTCCAACTCCACCATCAGTGTCTGGAATGCCAGAATTTCCGAATAATAGACGCCTCCGGACCGGCCTTGACACTTCTCCAGTCTCAGCAACAAGTGCTTGCACAACAGGAACGACCATATCATCATCTGAGTCAGAGTCTGAATCTGTTTCCGCCTCCACAGGACGTTTATTTTTTTCCCTCTCATTCGCGCCAGGCTGAGGACTGGTAGCGCGGATGGGATCATGTCTCTCGCGGATGACTATTCCACCTGGAGAACGTGGAATAGCCCTCTTTTCGTGATTTAGCTCTCACCGCTTTTGAAACGGAATAGTCTGGAATCTCATGTGGAATAGTCTTCCGTTTGGGTTGTGTGAGTGGAATAGTCAGAGGTGTTTCAGATAGTGCAAAGGTATGCCAGTCTTCATCATCGACTCCATCTCCAACATCCTCGACTATAGGCACCCTTTGTTCTGTCTGGCGCCCCTCGGGAAGTTGCTTCCCTCCATGTGATTGGCGGTAGATGGAGACATACAGAGGAACTTCTTCAGTAGATCTCCTCATGTTGAGAAACACACCAACTTCTGTGTCGTCGGTTATGTACTGAGGCATATCGAGCTCTCCATCTCCAAAGCTCACCCATTCTGGATACTGATAGGAAATCTTGAGCGTAGCATCAGTCGATGATAGTTGATAGCGTTCTCTAACCGAAGTCAATAACTCTGTCATTGTCATCCCAGAGAATATTCAAATGAAATGTTCTACTTTGCACGTGATGTAAGGTTCAAATATCCATCGTTGATCGCTATCACGGACCCACGTCCCATGTACGAGCAAGACTTTATCTTGCCCTGTCATTTGCAGGTTGAACAATAAAAAAAAAATTACTATCTCAGATCTACATCAAATGGTCCATTCCATATTGAGACAATCATCTATATTAGATACTATAATGATCATCAACTACAAATACAGATAAATTCAAGTAATTGTTGGTTGTTACTGAAGATTACCTGTTCGAATCTGCTGAGCATTAACTCGTTCTCTGCTTTCACCTTCCTTCAATGTCTTTTTCTTACTTACCAACGAGATGGACAGACTGTCAAAAATATATGGAATACACCATATACTGTGAAGGTGGTATATTCTTATCCACATATTTACTGAACTCAGTAAATAACATGGGGTAATTTTCATGAGGACGTGTCTTCTACTTTCTCCTTACGATATGCACAGTGCACGGTGAATACCATCCATTCCTCCTTCCCGCAACGTCATCTCTCTCCCTATCACATCGTCACCTTTTTAATTTGCAAAACGTCATCTGTTTCTCTCTCTGTCACCGGATACTGGTAAGCGTGGAGGATAGAACCGGATGAGGTGAGAGACAATTGTTACCGATTTCATTATGTCAAAATCATGTTCATATACTTAATTTTGATGCCAGACTTAGCTATTTCGCCAATTAGCCCATTTCAGAATTGAAATACCAACATTATCTCAAGTGGGTTTATAAGCAAAAAAATATATTAATATTTAATAAATTTAATTATTGAATTAAAGTTGTAATATTTGAAAGTAAACTGACAAGTTTTATCAGAGTATACGACTATCTTACAGTTTTCCATTTTAATCTCGTTTTTTCTTTTATTTATTCTTGAATTATTATTCTATATACCACTAATGAAAATGTTTATATTGAAAAAAAAAATATAATTCTGGACACTCCAAATATTAGAAAATAATGTTTGATCGTTATTTCTATGCAGTTGAAGTTTGATAATTGTTCTGAAAATTTTGATTTTTTTTGTGCATTGGTATGGTTTTAAATTTATTAAGTTTTTTTCGTTCGTTTCACATCATTTGCTCCATCCGACGAACTACTTGTTCTACTTTGTTCCACATCCAATCATTTTGCGTTTTAATTAGTACCACATATTCCATTATCATCATTCGACCTCTAATTCCTTATTATTTGGTTATTCTCACATTAATCAATTTGTATAACTATTTCAGCCGGGCCTAGATAGTTAAACTGTATCCAAAATATGGTATAAGAAATTACAACTAAACTAGGTGATTTTTCCGTGCCCATGCACGGACATAAATATTTATAAAATAAATATATTATAATAATTGATTGATATTTACTTTTAGTTTTAAATTAATTTATAATTTGTATGTATAATTTATATTAATAATATTATATTACTTTAATTATACATACGATTTTAGATATTTTATAGCTAATCGGTTTTGCTGTTTTTACAGTCAATTTAGTTATCATTTGGACATATTGGATTCCATCTATTTCTTTGAATTCAATTATAATATTTTTATTCTAAATATATATATATATATATATTAATTAATTTTTCTTATTTGCATTTAGGTTGATTGTTGTCTTAGATATGTAAGAATAATTTAGTAAGATTATGTATAACTTAAGATATATTATGCTTAGAATGAAAAAATAAACTAAGGTGTCTGATTCCAAATTACATAAATTAATATAATGATAATATTCTAAATTCTCATGCATATATGTAAATTTTACAAAAGAACTAAATTGTTACAGTGAGTTAATATTTTATTTTTATTTGTTAATATGTTTTAAGTCATCCTATATTTTAATTTATAAAATAAGTATATTATTAATTATATATTCTTATAAAACAAATAAATTATATATATTCTAATTTTATTCAAATCTATGATTTTAGATATAAGTTGGATTAGTCGAGTCATTCATGTTGTAGTTATTTGATTAAAAGATGTTTATTGTTAAAATTTTTTTTTATTTTTTTTAATCTCTTAAAATATTCAGTAAAAATGTGATTGTTTTTGAGAAATTATATTATATAAGTAAAATATAATTTATATTTTTTGCTGTATTTGTAAGATATTATAGTCAACTAAATATATGAAAAAACATTTCAATAATACTAATTATAAATTATTTTTTGTCAATTAAACATATATCAGTTTATGTTACTTAATTATCTTATGTAATAATCTAAGAAAATAGACAGATAAACAAATTCTATTACTTTGAAAAATATATTTATTTGTATTGTGTAAAATTATGTTTTTAAAAAATATATATTTATTTTTTCTAATATCAAGATCATTTTGTGAATGTTTTTTATGAGACCATATTATATTCAAATATTTTTTTTCATCTAATAAGATATAGATACAAGGAAAATATTTTATTACTTTAAAAGTATATTTTATGTTAGTGAAAATATATTTTAAATGAAATATTACTATTTTGTGAACTTTCCTTTTTTATGAAATCATATTATATACATATATTTTTGTTTTTAAATTATTTTTTTGAACTTCATAAATGTATCCTTTTTTATTTTATATTGTTATTTGGGAAATTTTAAAAAGGAAATTAATATTGTTTTAATGTAATTATATAATTCTTAACGGTATCATAGTAATAACCACCGTGAGAGTAAACGTGAGCGCGACACCTAGGAAAGTGATTTCTCAAATAATATTATAGAAATTGATTCATATGGGAAATAAATTTTAGTAACATGAGCCATCTGTAGGCCATGTACAAGAATGCATTCAGTTATTAGGGACAAAGGTCCCACATTAGGTATTGGAAGAGATCTTTAGTAGTATATAAGATAGATGAGTCACTCCACTTATTACCAATTGATTTTAGGTTGAAAGCCCATTTAGCTTAACATGGTATCAGAGTCCGAACCGAACAATCCAACCAGATCAATTATCGATCCAGCCCAAAGTCGGCCCATCGATCCTTGTCCAAGCACTCCGAGATTGACGCTCAAAAAACCATCATCTCGAAGGGGCGTATTAGAGACAAAGGTCCCACATCGGGTATTGGAAGAGATCCTTAGTAGTATATAAGATAGATGAACCACTCCACTTATCACCAATTGATTTCAGGTTAGAAGTCCATCTAGCTTTACATTTGTCTCTGAAATAGCAAAAATCTCAAAAAGAATTTGGGGAAAAAATCGACTTGCTTATCGACCGATTCTCTTTCACACTTGGATTGCTTTCATCCCGTTGTTGGATTTAACGGATAACATCTGCCCATCGACTTTGCTCAAGCTAGTCTCACTGTCTACAAGGTTTTGTATGAGAGAAATAAAAGGCTCCACGACAACATCTCATCCACTTCTCAGATTACCTCCAAATAGGTTGACGGACTAATTAATCCGTGACACAATCTTGGCAAAGAGAAATATCGAAAGAAGTTTAGAATTTTAATGCAAACTTGACTCAAGTATGAGTGAGGAGGCATTGATCTTTTATTAAATGCATTAGGGTCTCTGTTTTTTTTTCGGCTAAGAACGGCTTCTCGTTTTTTTCCTTGTGTAACTCTATCAACATTCCATTTTGATAATGAAATTCAAATACTTATCAAAATTGGTGAACCCAAAATAGTGGAGCCGTAGATGTCAAAAGTCAAAACTGAATATTCTTAATATGGACGATAGGAAGAGCGTAACGAGAGGACCTAAAGAAACGAAAAAAAAAAAACAAAGAAACTGTATTCGGTGACACTATAAAAACGCCAATTAACAATGGAAGGAAAAACCCCCCTAAAACAATAAAAAATAACGCATTCATTTTCTAACACTTCGAGAAAACAAAAACAAAAATATAATCTTTATTAATGAAGGCAGGAGTTAAACTATTGGCCGTGTGCCTGTCCCTGGCGACGGCGACCGTCGTGGTGGTCCAAGCGGAGGATCCTTACTTTCACCACGTGTGGAACGTGACTTACGGAACCGCATCTCCTCTCGGTGTTCCACAACAAGTTATTCTCATCAACGGTCAATTCCCTGGGCCTAACATCAACTCAACTTCTAACAACAACATCATCGTTAATGTCTTCAACAACCTGGACGAGTCTTTCCTTCTTACTTGGTACGTTTATTCATAATAAACCGTGATCTTCACTTTCCCATCTTTCAAATCGTGTAGTACCACTAGCTATGGGCTTTGGATAATTAGATTTGCGTATTTTGCTATTAAGAAAATAAATATTTAATGAGTCTGTTAGATTCTGGTTTAATTATGGATTTTCAACTTAAAACCAATTGGTGATTAGTGGATTGGTCCTAACCATTTATATATTAGTTAATATTCCTTAAGAATTCCCGATGTGGGATGTAATACCCCTAATACCCCTCCTCGAAATGATGATTCTTATCGGCCATAAATCTCAGAACTTTAGGACAGTTATACTCGGTCGAGTGAGTTAATTACGACCTTTAAACACAGTCGGGAAAGGTTAAGGACGACCTATAAACCCGGTCGGGAAGGGTTATTTCAATTAGAAGTTTTTAGGGTATTTAGGATCTGGGATCTGATACCATGTTAGATTCGAATTTAATTATGGACTTCCAACTTAAAACCAATTAGTGATTAGTGGATTGGTCATAACCCTTTATATATTAGTTAATGTACTTTAGAATTTCTGATGTGGGATGTAATATCCCTAATAGAGTCTGACTGACGTTTCAAGTGAATAATCGAATGTGGAAACATTATATGAATAAATGAACATGAAACTTTCAAAATAATAGTAAAATCAAAATAGACCAGTGAGGTTTTGTTGTTTCTAGTTACATTTTTAACAAGTTAATAATATATAGTGGAATCACTTTGAAAAAGTGTTAACTTAGAATTATGATGGATATAATAATAATGGTAAAAAAGTTGAATAAGATTTTAATTCGGTATTTGTTTGAAAAATTGAAATATAGGAATGGAATTCAACATAGAAAGAACCCATGGCAAGATGGGACGGCAGGAACAATGTGTCCCATCCCCCCGGGTAAAAACTTCACATACCATTTCCAACCAAAGGATCAAATCGGTAGCTACTTCTACTACCCGACCACTGGTATGCATCGTGCATCGGGTGCCTTTGGTGGCCTCCGTGTGAATAGCCGTCTCCTAATCCCGGTCCCTTACCCTGACCCTGAAGATGACTACACTGTCCTTATCAACGATTGGTACACCAAAAGTCACACTCAGCTCAAGAAGTTTCTCGACAGTGGTCGTACGATTGGCCGTCCAGATGGAATTCTAATCAATGGTAAGGCCGGGAAAGAGGACGGCTCTGACCAGCCTCTTTTCACATTGAAGCAAGGGAAAACCTACAGAGTTCGGATCTGTAACGTGGGTCTCAAGGCATCTATCAACTTTAGGATTCAGAACCACAAGCTGAAGCTTGTTGAGATGGAAGGCTCACACGTTCTCCAGAATGATTATGACTCGCTTGACGTCCACGTTGGTCAATGCTTTGGCGTGATCGTAGCCGCGAATCAAGAACCTAAAGATTACTACATGGTGGCTTCCACAAGGTTCTTGAAGAATGTTTTAACAACCACTGGGCTTCTCCGCTACGAGGGAGGTAAAGGTCCTGCCTCTTCTCAGCTACCGGCGGCTCCCGTTGGCTGGGCTTGGTCTTTGAACCAATTCCGCTCTTTCAGGTGGAACTTGACAGCCAGCGCAGCTAGACCTAACCCACAGGGCTCTTACCACTACGGGAAGATTAACATCACTCGTACCATTAAGCTCGTGAACACCCAGGGAAAGGTCGACGGAAAGCTCAGGTACGCGTTGAACGGAGTCTCACACACTGACCCCGAGACCCCCCTGAAGCTCGCTGAGTACTTCGGTGTAGCCGACAAGGTTTTCAAGTACGATAGCATCTCCGACAACCCTACCTCGAATCAAATCAAGAACATCAAGATCGAACCCAATGTTCTTAACATCACTCACCGCACCTTCATTGAAGTTGTATTTGAGAACCACGAGAAGAGCGTCCAGTCTTGGCATTTGGATGGCTACTCCTTCTTTTCAGTAGCGTAAGTAACACTCTACATTCCTTTCCTGAACAACAACAAAAAAAACATATTACAAACCCTAATTTCTTTTTCTTTTTTTTTTTCATTGTACCAAAAGGATTGAGCCAGGGAAATGGACACCAGAGAAGAGGAAGAACTATAACCTTTTAGACGCAGTGAGCCGACACACAGTTCAAGTCTACCCTAAGTGTTGGGCTGCAATCTTGCTAACATTCGACAACTGTGGAATGTGGAACATTAGGTCAGAGAATTCCGAGAGACGATACTTAGGACAGCAACTCTACGCAAGCGTCTTGTCGCCGGAAAAATCCCTCCGAGACGAATACAACATGCCGGAGTCAAGCCTCCAATGTGGTCTTGTCAAAGACAAACCTAAGATTAACCCTTATGCTGGAGCCTAATGTTTTATACATTTATTTAACCAAAAAGTTTGGTTTTTCTTTTGTTGAGACCGATTTCTAACAGAACGGATTAAGTTATTTTTTTGGGTTTTTAATTATTTAATTCAAGCTATTAATTTGGTTTAAAAGTACATGAATTAATGTATGTTTATGCCTTCAGTTAATCATCTTCATCCGCACGATTAGTTAGTTCTTGTTAATTTAATTACTCTGTGATCGATTTCTTCTATTTTTAAGTTTAATTTTTTTTAATGTAATATAAATATATTTTTTTCAAAAAAAGAAGATAAACATTGTTCCCTCTCTCCACCATGTCTTTTACTAACTCGTGAGCCTCTAAAAGCTTCCTTGTGTTTCTTAGATTGTTCGCTAGTGTACTACTTATACACCAAGAATTTAGGGTTATACACCATGCTGAAAGTTTGCATGCATATACAGCATATCTCTATATCATGTCGTCTTTTATCATGTGTAAGTTGAGTGATTGAAAAACAACACGAATCTAAAAAAAAAACTATAATTTCTCTTAATAGATACACAAACTAAGGTTTAAAACTATAAAATTTAATGTTTTTTAGATACTTCTAAAACTTTGTTTTTACCGCCATGTGGAGCTCTCTACTAGACTCTAAGCATAACCTTAGCTTACAATAAATTTTTAAATAAAAGTTCAAATTCTACTGGATCCTTTTATGAATCGAAGTTATAATTTATAAAATACATTAAACTTGGGAGACGACAAGCTTCCTCAATGGCGTTGAGGCGTGTGGAATTTCCAACCATCATAGCCTCCAAGCTCACCCCCATTAAACACAACGTGAGCCATGGTCTCTGCTTGCATATTATAGTTGCGACCGTCTCTCTGCGACCAGCAAACCGTGTATGCTTCAATCCGAGCTAATAAAGACCCGCAAGTGACGGCTTGCTTCAGCTATCTTGGTGCTTCAACTTCTAATACTTAGCTCTGTTAAATCCTTGCAATAGCCTGTGATTGTGTGAATGGCTCTGTCTGATATTCCAGGCATGTGTTCAAGATCAAGCGTTGATAGTGTTCTGTTGATTGTTCCTTCATTTTTTAACAAATAGGAAATTCCTCTGTCACTTACTCTCATTACAACCGCGGAACATCTCAGGGGCTATTCGTTTCTCCATTTGTCATTTCCATCCAGCTGCTCCTTCTATATGATTCATTTAGATGATCCATCCAAATTTTAAGGGATGTTCGTTTTTCTATCCAGATGAATCATGTAGATGAATCATCTCAATGGATTTTATGTTCGTTTCTTTATCTCTGTTTTGATAAATAAATTACAAATATACCCTTGTTTTGTTTAATCATATGTTTGATGTTAATTTTAAATATATTAACTTTTATTATTTAGTTGAAAATATGATTACACTAAAATTAATTTAAACTAGCATTTTGACATCAATAAATTATTATTTTATATAAATTTATAAATTTTATTTAAATTGTATTAAAGTTTTACTATAATAATACCTTCTAATAAACAAAAATTGATAAAAACTTTAAAGTTTCAAATTAAAAATGTATTAATAATAAACTGATTATAATATTCAAATAAATATATCTAAAAGTAGTTTTCCGGTTTTGACATAAAATGAAAAATTTTCAGTTTTAGCAGAAAACAAAATTTTTTAATTTTTCCAAGAAAAATGAATTTTCCATTTTTGGAAGGAAATAAGATTTCCGGTTTTTGCAGGAAAATTAGATTATCTGGTTTTTGCGGTTTTGGCGGGAAAACACGTTTTTGGTTTTGGCGGGAAAATATGCGTTTTTGCGGTTTTGGCGAAAACACGTTTTAGTTTTGACGGAAAATCGTTTTGGTTTTGGTGGGAAAACGCATTTTGGGGTTTGATGAAAAACGCATTTTTGGCGGGAAACTTGTTTTTTGGTTTTGACGGGAAAAAGCATTTTTGAGATTTTGGCGGAAAACGCGTTTTTGCTTTGGCTGGAAAACATTTTTTTGTTTTGACGGAAAAGCGTTTTGGAATTTTGGTTGAAAAATGTGTTTTGCGGTTTTGTCGGAAAACGATTTTGGTTTTGACGGAAAACACATTTTGGTTTTGGCGGAAAACACAGCTTTGGTTTTGGCAGAAAACACGTTATTGCGGTTTTGACGGAAAACGCTTTTGCGGTTTTGCGGAAACATGTTTTGTTTGTTATGGCGGAAAACACGTTTTGGGGTTTTGGCGGTTAAATCGCGTTTTGCGGTTTTGGCGGAACACGATCTATCGGTTTTGGCGTGAAAACACGTTTTGGGGGAGGGGGGTTTGGCGGGAAAATCACATTTTGCTGTTTTGATAGGAAAATCGCGTTTGCGGTTTTGACCGAAACACGTTTTGGTTTTGGCGGAAAACGATTTTTATGGTTTTGCGGAAAACATGTTTTTTTTTTTTGGGAAAACACGTTTTTGGTTTTGGCGGAAAAGCATTTTGGTTTTGGCAGGCAATGCATTGTGTGGTTTTGGCGAAAACGCAATTTTGTGGTGTTGGCTGGAAACGCATTTTGTGGTTTTGGTGGTAAAACGCGTTTTGTTTTGGCGGAAAATCGTTTTGGTTTTGGTGGGAAAACATGGTTTTGTGGTTTTGGCGAAAGCGTGGTTTTGGCGAAAAACGTGTTTTAAGAAAACATATTTTCTTGTTTTGGTGAGAAAATACATTTTTTTTGCTACTGCTGCTCCCAGGTGGTGCTACTGCTGCTGGTGTTACGACGGTTGAAAAAACCCCCTCTTTTGAAAATGGACGAATCGACCTCTCAACTCCTCCTCCTTCGCTTCTTCTTCTTGGAGATCAGAGATCTTCGCCGGCGATGGATTTGGATAGAAACTATAGCACAACGTGACAGCATCAAAGTCTTGTTTGGTTTTATAAGACGTGACCAGCCTGATGACCCAGCCCAACCTACTTCTTTCTATCTTCCTCTAGTTTCTTATAGAAAGAAATAGGTTGGGCTGGGTCATCAGGCTGGTCAAGTCTTATAAAACCAAACAAGACTTTGATGCTGTCACGTTGTGCTCCATATTAGTTTCTGAACGAAATCCATCGCCGGCGAAGATCTCTGGTCTCCTGCAGCTGTAGGAAGCGGAAGAGAAGAAGTAGCGGAAAGAGGAGGAGGAGTTGCGGTGGTGGTCGATTTGTCCATTTTCAAAAGAGGGAGTTTTCTCAACTGTCGTAACACCAGCAGCAGTAACACCACCGGGAATCTCAAAAGAGGGCTGTTCGTTTCTCCATCCGAATGAGTCATCTGGATGGAGATGAGAGTTTTGTTTGTTTAGACACTAAAAGTACAAGTCATCTAGATGGTTCATCTGAATAGAGTTGGGTTCGCGGGTCAACCCGCCCCGCCAACCCGCGGGTCGACTAGTTTGTTTAACTCAAAATTTTGACCCGCATGACCCGCAAAGAAAGATTCAAATAACCGCACCCGTCCCGTTCAGATTTGCAGGTAATCCGCGGGACCCGCGGGTAATATAAATTTTAATAAAATAATTATTTTAATTATATTTTAAATATATTTTAATTATTTTTGTAATAAAATAATTAAAATTATATATTTATAATTAAAACTATATAATTTTCTAATATTATATATATATTTTTGAAATTTCATTTTTTTTTTTATTTTTGTTTTCGGGTTAGCGGGTACCAGATTCAAATTCAACCGACCGACCGCCCACTTAAAATTGACTCGACCAGCCGCAGCTGCATGTTGAATTTTCCGCATTGGCCGACCCGCACCCACCCCAACGGGTCAAATGGGGCGGGGCCCGTGGGTAATGAATTAAATTCCCAGCGCTACATCTGAATGAGTTTTAAAAATTTAGACTTAATTTTGAAAATCAGCTGGATGATCCAAATTGGACCATTTGAATGGAGATAGTCCATTCAAAATAACATAATGTCTATTTTACCCCTCATATAATTTACAAAATTACAGACTTAACCTAATATTATTTTATCACCCACGAAAAATGACAAAACCACAAAAATGTATTTTCTCACCAAAAGTACGAACAAATTTTTCCCGCCAAAAACAAAAAATGCATTTTCTCCCCAAAACAATAAATATGTTTTCTCGCCAAAAACATGTTTTCTCGCCAAAAACATGTTTTCTCGCCAAAAACACATTTTCTCGCCAAACCCGCAAAAACATGTTTTCCCACAAAAACAAAAAAACGTATTTTCCCGCTAAAATCACAAAAACATATTTTCCTAAAACAAAAACACGTTTTACCACGAAAACTACAAAAATGTGTTTTCCCGCCAAAACCACAAAATCGTTTTCATAAAACCAAAATGCTTTTCCATAAAACCAAAAAGTGTTTTCCGCCAAAACCGCAAAAAACATGTTTTCCCGAAAAAACCACAAAATGCGTTTCCCCGCCAAAACCAAAAACTTGTTTTCCTGTCAAAACCGTAAAAACGCGATTTCCCCGTCAAAACCGCAAAAATACGATTTTCCCAAAAACTCCAAAACTTGTTTTCCGCCAAAACCAATAAACACGTTTTCCGCCAAAACCACAAACCATTAAAACCCAAAACGTGTTTTCCCACAAAACACGTTTTCTCCAAAACGCGTTTTCCGTCAAAACCGCAATAACGTGTTTCTGCCAAAACCCTAAAATGCATTTTCCGCCAAACTAAAAATGTATTTTCATAAAACCTCAAAACGCATTTTTCAGCCAAAATCCCAAAGCGCGTTTCCCGTGAAAATAAAAGGCGTTTTCCAAAACGCAAAAACGCTTTCCGCTAAAATCTCAAAATGTTTTCTTGTCAAAACCAAAAACAAGTTTTCCACAAAATGCGTTTTCGCCAATACACCAAAACGAGTTTCCCCACCAACACAAAATTTTTCCTTCACAACTAAAACGTGTTTTCGCCAAACCAAAAACACTTATTTTGCCAAAACCCCAAAATGCGGCCAAAACCAAAAGCATTTTTCCAAAACCAGATAATCTCATTTTTCTGCCAAAACTGGAAATCTTGTTTTCCTTCCAAAACGGAAAATTCATTTTCTTGGCAAAATTAAAAATTTGTTTTCTGCTAAAACTGAAAATTTTCATTTTCTGTCAAAATTAGAAAACTACTTTTAGATATATTTATTTGAATATTATTATCAGTTTATTATTAATACATTTTATATTTGAAACTTTAAAGTTTTTATCAATATTTTATTAGAAGCTATTAAATTTTAATATAGTTTAAATAAAATTTATAAATTTATATAAAATAATAATTTATTAATGTCAAAATGCTAATTTCAAAATAATTTTAGTGTAATCATATTTTTAACTAAATAATAAAAGTTAATATATTTAAAATTAACATCAAACATATGATTTAACAAAATAAGGGTATATTTGTAATTTGTTTATCAAAACAGAGATAAAGAAACAAACATAAAATCCATTGAGATGGTTCATCTATATGGCTCATCTGGATAGAAAAACGAACATCCCTTAAAATTTGGATGTATCATCTAGATGGATCATATAGATGGAGCGGCTGGATGGAAATGACAAATGGAGAAACAAACAGCTCCATCATCTACCGGATAATATCTCTGTATATGGAATTGATCAATAGTCCCTAAATGATAGATTTAGTTAAAAGAATGTAACTTTCTCGACACAGAGTACAAGCACAAGAAGTTTCATGGGAACACAGGATCGTACCGGAGAGGCAGAAGGTCTGATGGAAGAGAGGACGGTGGAACTAAGAAGAGAGCACTTGAGCGAGTGAAGTACCAATTAAATAGATAGTGAGCGTCCATATGCCTACCAAAGGTTTTGGGGAAAAACAAAATTATACAATTTTTGATGAAAAATGATACAGTTATATGGTTATGGTGAAAAAACATATTTAAGATTTTGACAGAAAGATATACTTTCATGATTTTTGCGAAAAATCTAATTTTATCGTTTTGATGAAAAGTATAATTTCACTTTTTACGAAAAAAACATAATTTTAGGATTTTGGTACGAAAAGTCAGTTTAAAATTTTTGGTAGAAAACGTTGTTTTCATTTTTGGCGAGAAAAACATAATGTTATTGTTTTGACAGAAATTCTACAATTTCGATGAAAAACATAATTTTACTGTTTTGGAAGAAAATTAAAAATCAAAGTTTTATGATTTTATAGAATATTATGGATTTGATGAATTTTTTTATGGTTTTAGAAGAAATAACAATTTAATGGTGTTGCAAAAATTGTATTTATACTATTTTGGAAGGAAAATATAATTTTATAGTTTTAGTGGAAAAACGTAATTTTTACTGTTTTAGTGAAAACTTAATTTTACAATTTTTTTTTTCGAAAAACATAAATTTATTATTTTGACGGAAAATATAATTTTGTTTTTTGTTTTTTGACCAGGTGACACCTCTAATTCAATTCACATCTATACTTCATATTTCGGTTCTATTTAACTTTTGAATGAAGGAGACTCATTATAACCAAGAAAAATTACATGGAAAATTACAAAACAGAAATCTGTAACTCTCAATTCAATACACCCTCCAAGCATGTGCCTGTTTCAATTGAGTTCTAATCAAAATTTGTGCTCACTCTCTTAGGCTTAGTTCGGATTGAGTTTCTTTTTAAATTTGATTCGAATTCAAAATATAATATACTTCAAATATAATTTATAGTATAAAATATAGTTTAATATATGTATATATATGAATAGATTTAATTTATAAAAAAAAAAACTTAAAACATGTTCAAATATAAAGATGATAAATTAATAAATTTCAAATTATTTTGCAAACAATTAATCTAATAGGTATAATAATATAACTATATAAAATAAGTAGCAATTAATATAAGTAATATTAACATTAATAATCTTAAAAGTTTAGTTTAAAAAAAAATATTAATGTTTAAAATCCACCTAAACGTCTATATAGATCGCGTAATATCCGCTAAACGTTAATATGCGTCCGAACTATAGAAATCCACATAAAATATGGTATAACATAAAATATTGCCTATACGCTGTCTAGTTGAATAGGTCATAATGAAGCTGATGAGTACAAGTTTTATTGGATATCTTGTTTTATTATTGTAAACCACTACGGGTTAGGATAGAAGAAAGGGTGACGACATCAAAGGATATCTTGTTTTATTATTGTATACCACTACGGGTTAGGATAGAAGAAAGGGTGACGACATCAAAGGAGTTTACTATCTAAAGGTTGAGACCAAAGTTGAGATTAAGTCGATCCCTGATCCCTTTGAATACCTCTGTACCGTCGGGTATCACACGATCAATCGTTGGTTCATCATTCGGGTTCATCAAACCATGGTTCTGGTTAACCGGTAAACTCGGCAGCTTAGCGAGTCCAGTGATATAGAACTGTGTCATATCCATTGGTGGGTCTAACGAAGAAGGGAAACGCCTCATAGCTTGAGAGGCCGAAGAGGAAGAAGGCGGCATGCCTAAACGCACGGTTCGGTGATTGTTATGGTCTTGAGACATTGATGAACCGTACTGGCTCTTTGGACCGGAAGTGCTACTACGTGCAGTTGGTTGAGCGTGCTCATGTATCCCATCGTACGTAATCAGCAGAAACTTAACATCTTCTGCTCCTCTCTCCACATGCTTCTTCACATTGCACTCAGTGAATGTGCATTTGTAGTAGCTCCTGCGAAAAAATAAAAATATAAAAATCTAATATATTAACTAACTAATTAGATTATAAAAGAAGATTAAGAAAAAGATAAAGAGAAGAACATAATGAAAGAAACAAACCTTGGATTTGGATTCCCTTTGACAACTTTCTGACCGTATTTTCTCCAGCGATAACCATCGTCGGGATTGTTTTCGTCACTTTCCATTTGAATGATAACTCTTTGGCTCTTACATGATCTTGTGGCTCCAATCATGGTTGAGCCCCCAAATTTCCTGCAAAAGAATTATGTACTTTAGGTTAGTTTAATCAATATGTTAAGTTAGTATTATTAAATACTGATGTTTATCTTGGGACCTTCTCTTTGGAGATGAAGGCTCAGCATCTAGCTCATCAACAATGTTGTGTTCTTCGTCTTCATCTTCCTTGTACTCCTCGTCTTCCTCGTTCTCTCTCTCGTTTTCCATGTTGATGAGGTCGGTTTCGTTAACGGCTGGACCAGATTCAAAAGAAGCGACTATAGGAGCATCAACGGAATCAACATGAGATGGGATACAAACGGGGTCTTTCGAATATCATCAGCGCATGCTAGAAAAAAAAAGATACTAGGAAAATCCAAAATGAAAGCAAACTTGAGACAGAAGCAACTCTATTACCTTGTTGAGGAGGCAGACCTACGTGCATAGGATCGTTGTTGGATATCATCATCGTTCCATGGTCGACACCAGAACTTTTCACCGCCTCTGGAGGCCCGCCATTGGCGACTGGAGATGGAAGGATCATCTGGAATATGTTAAAGAACGATCCCAAGTTAAATCTAACAAAAGTATAGTTTTATCATTCATACATAAACTTTGTATTCAATTGCTCTCGATTTGAAAATTGTAAACGCAAATAGAGTATTCAAACGTGAACAAAAATAAATGATAGATTCTATATCTATCGATAAATAATATTTACTTTTCACACCTAATTGTTTGAGAATATGATACATATAATAATATTCTTATATATTTTGTCCAACTACATATTCATTCGGCTATGTGTCATATGACTATATATCACGTATTATGAAACAATCATAAACATTGTTACTTACGTGTGAAGGATGAAGGAACATGTTTGGAAATTGCAACATAGCAGATGGGCTGAATCCTGTAGGGATTAGGACGAGAGGAGAAGGAACGGTGGTCGACGGGTTCCTGAAGAAAGCAGCAAATGGACGGTTGTTCTGTATCTCGAGCGGTGGAAGATTGAATCCAGTTCTTGCAGCTACTCTCTCGCCCAGACCGGATCTTTGTTCAGACTGAGGATTAGTTTGAGGGAAGATCTCACTGATCGGATTCACAACATGACCATTGTTGTCGGCTTGATTCAGCATTGCGAGTAGCGTTCTAGGGCTAGGGCTAGGACTAGACGGTGGAGCCCAACACGTCGTCATTCCAATGTTGTTTCCATCAAAACCATTCATATCTCCTGTAGAAAACACTGAGACGTCAAGATACTAGAAAAATAATATATATATATATATATAAAGATCGTCGGAAATGGATATCAATTTGGTGGAATCATGATATATTTTGAGATGTTTTGAATGATTGGTAAATGAATGAAAATGTACTTAATTTACAAATAGGGGTAAAGGGGAAACCTTTTTTATCAAGAAGAAGACAGAAGAGATGTGTGTGTAGCATAAGAGGGAGAGAGATGGTGTTTATATAGTAAAATTAGCAACCATTTTACTTTGGTAAAAATTTTATATGGTCAAAATTTTTTCATTTGGATGGGTGCAAGGAGATTTTTTTTTTTGACAACGAACGGATATTATATTTCTTAAACGAGAGATTTTTTATAACTTTTTCTTTCATTTCTATATTATGCTATATAATATACTTTTTATATAAAATCACTAAATTAATAATTTACATAACCAAAGAAAATCAGATTTAAAACCAATCTATTGTATACTATTTCATTATCAGTTTTGTAACTAATGTCACTATAATCAGAACATCAAACTAGTAGATTTATTTGTTTTCCATTGTTAACTGTATGTATGTGATTTTTATAACTTTTTCTTTCATTTATATGTTATGATATATAATATAATTTTATATAATATCACTAAATTAATAATCTACAAAACCAAACTGAATCAGATTTAAAACCAATCTATTGTATACTATTTCATTATCAGTTTTGTAACTAATGTCACTATAATCAGAACATCAAACTAGTAGATTTATTTGTTTTCCATTGTTAACTAGGTATGTATGTGATTTTTTATAACTTTTTCTTTCATTTCTATATTATGCTATATAATATACTTTTATATAAAATTACTAAATTAATAATTTAGATAACCAAACTAAATCAGATTTAAAACCAAACTATTGTATACTATTTGATTATCAGTTTTGTAACTAATGTTACTATAATCAGAACATCAGACTAGTAGATTTATTTGTTTTCCATTGTTAACTAGGTATGTATGTGCTAAAGATAACTAATTTTTATGGAGTCAGTTAAGACAATTAGTTCGGTTTCGAATGTTTTAATGAAGTTTAATACATAGGCATGTCTTCGCCTCGCCAGACACCAGCAACTTAATTTCTAACAGAAATCAAATCCAAAAATGATAAATTTACAATCTATCTCACACCAACCCTTACTACGAAACTACTACTACTTTGCTAGTATTTATCAATAGTTCGAATTAAAAAAAGAATTGAGGTGATACATATTTTTTTGATCAATTTCAGATAGTTTTAAATCGTTATTTTCTGTCAAATAATAGTCCATAATATACTGGATTAAAACAAATATAATATTTTAGTAATTTTTATTCATTAATACTCCCTCCGTTCCTAAAAGATCCATATTTTAGAAAAAACTTTTGTTTCAAAAAGATACATTTTTTTACATTTTCAATATATTTATTATGACAAATTGTACATTTCAAAAAATATAATTGTATTTATTAAAATATTATTGGTTAAAAATTACAGGGAATGATTAATTAAGAAAAACAATGCATTGGTAACTAAAATTTTATGTTTTTCTTAATAAGTGTGAAAAATCTAAAACATAAATCTTTTATAAACAGAGGGAGTAGCTTCTTACATCAGTTTTAGATCATACATTTAGATCATACATTTATAATAAGTGTGGAAAATCTAAAACATAAATCTTTTATAAACAGAGGGAGTAGCTTCTTACATCAGTTTTAGATCATACATTTATTATTATTTTGTAAAAACGTAATTATTAATACAACAAATTTATATAGATATAATATTACCGTGATATTATATTTATAGGTACTTAAACTTCTAAAATTAAGATTATAGTCGAACTGTAACCAATTTAAACTGTCTGAAGTTTTTAATTTTGGTATTACAATTTGGATTTTGGACCAACGCTATGAGTCAAGCATGTAATCAGATTATTGATCAACAAATCAGTATGATTGGGGTAACTAACGAGGGTCAAACACATGACATAATAAACTTTGATCATTGTTTTTAAGAATGACATTGATATGGAATGATTGTATTAAATTGTTGACTGTCAAGCGATATCAACAAATGCACTGAGTTGTTGTATAATGTGTGCAAATAAAAATTTCTATAAAGAAAAGATAGTCACACCTAATTTTGTATAGAAAGTTTGACTACGGAAAAATAGCAAAGTCAAGGATTTGTTAACAAATAAAGCTTTAGTGAAATCATTATAGCATTAAATAGTGAGAATTAAAGTTTCAATTGGTTAACTAGGTCTAACTGGTTTAAAAGCGGCGGTTGCGGTTGCGAGAGTTTGCGGATGCGGGTAATTGTAGTTTCAAGTATTATTAAGAATTTTGTACGACTAGTACAACGTTTGAAAATTGTTGCGTTTGCGGGATATTTGTAACTAGTTGATTATGAGATACATACTACAGTGGTTTAATAATAAATTATCAATATTAACATATTATAATATTATAAAAATATCAAAGCATACTATCGTGATAAAATATAATAATTATTGATATAGTATCACTAATAATAATATTATGTTTAGCTATTTAATTTTAAATTTAGATGAAAGTTATAATTTCAATAAAGTTTGTTTTGAATTTTTTCTTAAAATTTTAAAAGAATATTTTATTTCATTTATATATGTATATATATATCCTTCTATTTGTATGTATATTACTGCTTAATAACTATAGTGAATATTCTTATTTTAAAATTTTTAGAAAATAAATCATGATATTGTTTCTGAATTTAAATTAAAATACAAAATATACATACATTTTTATTATTTTAAATACAAAATTTTTAACTAAACCCGACCCAAATTTTAAATTTGAGTTGAGAACTTTTAGGGTTTCTTCTGTGTTCTTCACTTATGATACATACAAGAGAGAGAGAGAGAGAGAGAGAGAGAGAGAGAGAGAGAGAGAGAGAGAGAGAGAGAGAGAGAGAGAGAGAGAGAGACAGAGAGAGAGAGAGACAGAGAACAGAGAAGAAAGAGTAACGAAGAACAGAGGAGAGAGAGAGGCGGAAAACAGAGAGAGTAACGAAGACTTCTCCACTGATCATGAAAAGCTCGGCCTCATCTTCTTCCGCGACAGAGAACAATGGGAAGTGTACCAATACAGTGTTGGTGTGGTAAGAATGTTGTAATCTTTGTCTCAACGACCAAAAAGAATATGCATAGGAGGTTTTACAGGTGTGAGATTGCAATGTAGGTATGATAATTATGTTGTTTGTGTTGCCATTGTATCTTATCATTTTACTGCTTTTAACAAGAGAATCATGTTGTTGTGTTTGATAATAGAAAAAAAATGGAGAGGCATCTTTTCAAATGGGTCGATGAGGCTGTGATAGATGACAATAAAATAGTAAGTCGATATAGTCTGAGTGGTTAAGGAGACAGACTTGAAATATGATGGGTTTCGCCCGCGCTGGTTCGAACCCTGCTGTGGAGGATTTGTTTAGTTTTCCTTTATGTTGGTTATTTCAGCATCTTGTAACAATGTCAATAAGCTGATAGAAGAACACTGTACACGAAGAAAGGATAATAATGAACATGAAAGATATATCCACAACAGAAACTAGGATCATGTATATTTTAAAACTTTGTAGAAAAATGTGATATCTCTCTATATATAAAGAAGTTTTCTTTAATAATCTATTTTTTGGTGACTATAACTTGCATGTAGACATGAAAAGTCATGAAAAAACTGTATCTATATGAATGCAATAAAAAAATTCATGATTTTTGTGACTAAAATAATCATGATTTTATCACGTATATTTCGTGAGTAAGTTAGTCACGACATAGATATACTAAAAATAAGTAATTAAATAATCGCGAGTCACGATTTTATTGGTGACTAAAACGTCACTATTATTTAAAAATAATAAAAAAAAATTAAATTTTTATTAATTAATCATAAAATAAAATAGAAAAAAAATATATATATGTATTGCAAAACGAAATAGGCAAAAATTTCTCAGCTTCGGTTCCCAAAACAGTTTCTAAAGTTTGGATTAAGCTACCCATGGTTTCCAACTGCCAGATTTTTTTTTATTTATTTTTAATAGTTTGGATAGGTTCACCTTCTGAGCAAGCTCATCTATCCTGTTTTACCTCCATTTTTAGTAAACTTCAAAACCAATACCGCTTGTCACCTCCCCGCCAGGGTTCACCCCCGACTATGGTTGGAGGGCCTTCTTCCCCGGCCAATCCTCCGCTCCACCTGACAACTACAACCCCCCTCCCCCCTCCCGAGCCTACATAGAACTTGTCGGACGCCTCCTAATGTGTTAATGGCTTCTGTGACACTAGGTTCGACTTTCTTACTCCTCTATTGGTACTGTGTTCTGTCTTAACACACAAGAATTATGCGATCTCTCTTTTAGCCTCAACCACTTCTCACAAAAATACTAGTATTTCATCAGCCCGTGTGTAGTTTAAAGAATTTGGGGTCAAAAACGAAAGTAGACAAAACATAAAGAACCAAACATGCGAAAACCAAAATTGGCCATTGATGTTCTAGAGCTTCTCGCGACATAGCCAAATCCTGCTGTTAGGCTTCTCGTGTGGTTACGACGTTGGGAAAGATGAATCGGAGTGACAAGGCGATGTTTCTGGTGGTCCAAAGATTAGAGTTTTTATTTCGTCGATGTCTCCACCGTTAACGTCATGGTCGTTTGGGTCACCATTACACAACCATCAATCCTGAAGTTTGACGTATCTCAAAATAGGGCTGGGCAAGTAAACCGAACCCGGAAATCCAAACCGAACATGATCCGATAAAAATGTATCTGAACCGATCCGAACCCGACATAAAAATCGAATGGATCTTGTTTTATGGTATTTCGGGTTATGGGTATTATCTGAACCGAACCCGAACCTAAATGAATATCTGATAGAACCTGAAATATTCAAAATCCCAAAAAAACTTGTACCAAATATGATCTCAATTCCTAATATGTATCCAAGATACACAAATATATTATTGAACATCTAAAGTAATTATCTAGAAAGTGACAATTGAGGTTTCGAATTTTTAGATTTTTATTTTGTTTTCATTGAATAATATTTTTCATTTCACGAGGGAACTTGGTTTTTGTTTTATACTTTCATTTATTTAATTTTATTTCTATCAATAACTATGTTTACCTTTTTTTTTGATTTTGAATGATCACATTTGATGTTTCTTTCTTATTTTTGAATCGATTTTACTTATGTTTTGGTTACAAAATAGGTACAAATCAAGTACCTTAAAACCGAACCGATTTTACTTATGTTTTGGTTACAAAATAGGTATAAATCAGATAATTTTAAACCAAAGAACTGATTGGGACCCAAACCAAAGAACTGATTGGGACCCAAACCCGAAAGTATATCGGGTTGTACCGGTTCCCCGAAGATTTACTAACTCCGGCCCGAACCCGACATAACCCGAACCGATCCTGAAACGAACTTTCATATAAGCTGAATGAGGCTGATTTTTATTAAACCCGAAAAACCGAGACCCGATTGGATAAAACCGAAATCCGATTGGGACCCTGAATGTCCAGGTCTATCTCAAAAGATAGATAAAAAAATAGTGATTAAAAATAATTTTTTTGAATGGTTAAAGTAACGTACCTTACAATGAGATAAGTTAATAAAAAACATTCTAGAATTAATAAATGACCCATGTTGTAATATACTCTCTCCGTTTCAAAATAATCCAAATTTTAGAATTTTCACACATGTAATAAAACATATTAAAACATATTAAAACTTAGTTATAAATCCATAGTTTTTTTGTAGTTTTATATTTCCTATATTTTAAACCAACAAGACTTTAAAAAATTCATTAATGTTTTTGAACTTCACAATTTTTATTATTAGTTGACAAAAATTACATTAAAAATATAAAAAATGTATCTTATTGAAACATATTTGGTTTCTAGAACATGCATCTTTTTTGAAATGGAGGAAATATAAATAACAAAATGACCCACCGTAAATTCTCCATAGAGTACTAATTGATGAATATAAATTTGACGTATTTACAAAATAAGGTAATGAAATTAGCCAAGAGACTATGAAATCACTAAAGACTTAGGCTAAGAAGCTATGAATGCTAAAACTCTGATCCTCAACTGCTTTTGTGAACTGATTATGAATGGAAAACTTAGACAACTTCCCTCTTATATTTGTAAGAGGGAATCAGCTAAGTCTCTTTTTCGCACTCTTTCTATTTTTTAGCCGGTTTCTTATAGCTGAATTTGTTGTCTAATAGACTTTAAGAAGGAAGTGAAACTCATCTCTAGCAACAACTATCGACAAATTCTTTGCAGGGTCGATCGTGTACCAAGCCTAATGAAACACACTTTAAACTCTTCAATTTTTTTTTAAAAAACTATATAAATAAGTTCCCTAATCTGTAAAAAAGGAATTTAAACCTCCATACTCTTGAAATATTTATTAAATCGTCTATAACCTCCAAAAATTTGGAGCCGATCCTATTTCGTTGTGTAGTATTACACATGTAACTATACCAATTTGGGTTTGTACCATTTTCTATTCATTTTTACTAGGCTGTAAGAATAATTACGATGTTTTTTCAACACACATAATATTTCAATCATAAAAATGTAGCTAAGCCTATGTACAATGGTTTAAACTATTCAATACCTTAATATACACTTCTAACACTCCACATCAACTTCTTTTTCTTACACATATTAGTAAAACATTCATTTCATTCTTACACATTTAATAGTTTTATTTAACAAAATTCTGAACTCTACTGTATCTTATATTTATTTCTTTTATAATTTTATTCTTATAAGAAAAATAATAATATATATATATATATATTAGAAATCATAATAACTTAAAATTAAATAAATTTTAATTTACTTTTAACAAAAAAAATTGTTGATCAACTTGAAATAGTATTTTCTTAAAAATGATGATATAATATTGTAGTAAAAGCTCATTTCTTTCTTATATCCAAATCAAATGAAACAAATCTCTATTTATAGACCACAAAAATCATAAATTTTGATATAATTTTTTTTTTATGAAAAATATTATTTGATACAAGATAATTGATCTCAAGTAATATAGGGTACAACAAAAATTTATAAAATTCCATCAACCAATGATATTTTTATACAAGTGCCAATACAATCTTTAAAAAATATTGTTCACTTTCGATCAGATTTTCTTATGTGTGTGTTTTAAAGTAAAGAAAATCAACATGGTGGATCCCACATTTTGCATCTTCAGCATGTTGAATAAATTTAACAAAAAATAATCCGCATCAAATTTTTGGGCTTTCAACAAGTTCATTGCATGTATTTAACTGCTGAAAGATATATTCTTTTTTTTGCTCAAACCATTCATTCATTCAAAAGAAACAATAGTTACTTCTCTATGGGAGGAGAGTTAATACATAAACTAAGGGTAGACTAGGCCTGGGCATTTGGGGTCCTAATCGGGTTGCAGTTTTGTCCAATCAGATCTTGGTTTTTCGGATTTGTCAAAATCAGCCCCATTTGGATTATATGAAATTTTGTCCAATCAGATCTTGGTTTTTCGGATTTGTCAAAATCAGCCCCATTTGGATTATATGAAAGTTTGGTTTAGGATCGGTTCGGGTCGGGGTTTGTAAATCTTCAAAGAACCGGTACAACCCAATGTACTTTTGAGTTCGGGCCCCAATCGGTTCTTTGGTTTAAAAGTACCTGATTTGTACCTACTTTATAACCAAAACATAAGTAAGATCGGTTTTTCGGTTTTAAAGTAACTAATTTTACCTATTTTATAACCAAAACATAAGTAAAATCGATTCAAAAATAAGAAAAGAACATCAAACGTGATCCTTCAAAATCAAACGAAAAGTAAACATATTTATTGAAAAAAAAGAAAATCAAATAATTAAAAGTATAAAATGAAAACCAAATTTTCATAAAATGAGAAACATTTTTCAATTGAAACCAAACTAAAATCTAAAAACTTTAAGCTTTAACCGCCACCTTCAACCATCAACCTTCATACAACCTTATAATTATTTTAGATGTTCAGTAATATCTTAATATATTTTAGATACATATTAGAGATCATATTTTGTACAAGTTATTTTTTGGAATTTTGAATATTTCGGGTGATATCGGATATCTATTTAGGTTCGGATTCGGTTCGGATAATATCCATGACCCGAAATACCATTAAAAAGTATCCATTCGGTATTTGTGTCGGGTTTGGATCGGTTCAGATTCTTTTAATTGGATAGGGTTCAGTTCGGGTTTTCGGGTTCGATTTACTTGCCCAGCTCTACGGTAGACTTTGCTACACCATCAGCACATCCATTCTCCAAAGGAAAAAGAGTTAAGAGAACTACTCAAAACACTGATGTCGTGGAGGGTCCCTTGAAGCTCAACGACGAAGAGTTCATTGTAAGCAATGAAACAAGACTACAAGAGTCAGAATAACACCTCAGATCGAGGAGACCTTGGTTGGTTTTGGCTTCCAGTTCTGTCTTAAGAGCTAGAGCCTCCGCTATCAAAGCAGGGCCAACATATCTCTTTGCATTAGCATCCTGTAAAATCACAGCACCTGTAATATCTTTTATAATCAAACAAATTGCACCCGTTTTTGATCCTGAATCCCATGCCCTATCTGTAAAACAGGCAAGCATTGGGTGTTTTTTGCATGCTATGCATCTGAACGGGTGTGGGACAGGATGGTTTTTCCACCAACAGGGGCTGAGCGAAACTCCATTCTCCTGTGTCTCAAATAGCTTTGTTTAGGACCTCCACACCAGTGTAGCGCTTGTCTTCAAAAAGAAGTTGATTCCTACTAATATCTTTTAATAACAGTTGATTAGCCTCATAGATCCTCTAGCGCGGTCAGAGTTGTTTGATTCTTTTTGTGAAACAAATATTACATATTGTAATTTCTGGTCTGGTGGGAGTATGGGCTTCAGACCCAAGTCTCTTGTTTTAAAAGAAATGCATTGACTGTATTATTCAAATATAAAAGTCAGTCACTTGATTTAGTTTCTAAATATCGATACAAATGTGGAAGCTCCCTTGGTCCAGTGGTTTGACTAAGGATTCATTAATGCTTTTACATCCGGAAGTCTGAGGTTCAGACCGTAGAAAATACCAAATTATGCCTATTATGGAGAAATAGGTTACAAAAGATCTTCAGCTTGGTTCAGGGCGTAGCATCAAACATGGATCTCATAGGACGGCTCGGAGTGATGCAGCCAGGCGTGTATTCTCACAAGGTGGTAGAATTATCGGCTGTAAAATCGTCTATGTAATATTCTCATCGTTGTAATAGCATAATTAATCAAACGTTAAAAAAATATCGATACAAATCTGTCTACTAACTATATTTTAAGTTAGGGAGAATTCCATATTAATACACAACTATAATTATTATTTCCAATTTAATACGCAATCTTTTTAAGTGACCAGAATAATACACGAGCTAAATTTTTTTGGTCTCTTTATATCTTATGTTTTTGGTCTCTACTGTATCTTAGAGGGAGTTATTGGTAAGTGAATTCTCATAAGCTTTGAAAATTTTGAGATTCCATTGTTATTGGTTGTTGGATTTCTAAAATCTTAATAGAATCCATTGTTATTGGTTTAAAAATTTTCAAACTCCATTCAAATCCTTTGTTATTCAAAAAGTCTTGTTATTATTGATTTTCTTCTAATTCTAACTAAATCTAGTGTTATTGGAAGATGAATTCTATTTATTTTTTACTCATAAGACTCAACTTTCAAAATATCATATGTATCCGTGTGATTTTCAAAATCCAAGTGATAATTCTTAGCAAATATCTATTGCACCTTAAATCTAAATTATATGTTCATTACATTTTAAATACCTTCACATTTTTGAATATATAATTATATTTATAAATATTAAAATTTGAATTTTTTTAAATAGTTTGAAAATCATTTTCAAATTTCAGAAAGAAATTTTTAAAAGAAAATTGAAAATAGATTTTTTTTATAAAAGTTCGAATTTAAAACATATAATTCAAAATTATTTTAAAAATTATTATTTTATTATTTCTTTATTACTCTTTATATATCTATAAAGCAAATTTGCCTTTTTAATGAAAATTATTTTGGTAAGCCAAATTGATGAAAATCTATACCAACCTAAGCAAGTTATGATCAAATTTTATAAGTCAATGTATATACATTTTCACAATCCACATAATTTTTAAAATATATGAACTCTTATAATTTACAAACTCTATACAAATTCATCTCGCAATAATCCCCCCTAATATTTATTTCTTTTATAATTGTATTTTTATAAGCATATCCAGTATCAATTACTAATGATAGATTTAAAATTTAGCTATTTACATATGCATTGACTCTACTAATCAAATACAATAACTATTCACTTGACTTAATTTCTAAATAAAGATACAAATCTATTTAATGACTATTTTATTTTTTTAACCAAAAACATCAAAACATATTCAACATCAGTATGAGTCATAGCTCAAAATTAATTATTTACTATATGTAAATAATTCAAATTTCATAATTATTTGCTTGACTTAATTTCTACATAAATGTCAAATCTATCCGCTGTCGAAATTTTAAGTTTTTACCAAAAACATCCAAAAATATATTCAAGATTTCAACTTTAGTCATGGATTCAAATTTAATTACTTATGTGTAAACATATTATGTAAATAAGGAACAGGGTACTTTCTTATTTTGATTTAAATTTAGCTTTTTACATATATACATTGACGGTTCTAATCAAATATCATAACTATGCACTTGACTTAATTTCTTAATATAGATACAAATCTATTAAATGACTATATTTTAAGTTTTTACCAAAAACATCAAAGCTTATTCAACATCAGTGTGAGACTATGAGTCATAGATTCAAAACTAATTATTTACTATACTTAATCTATCCGCTGACTACGTTAAGTTTTTACCGAAAGAACATCAAATTTAATTAATTACTTATGTGTAAATAGAATATGTAAAAAGGAACAAGGTAATTGGTGTAGACCAATGTGAAAATGTGTATAAATATTAGTCTATAATTTCTTGTAAGAAGAATATACTGCATTGCTTCCCCTCAAATTAAATCTTAAACATGCAAGTTTACATCTTTGTATGAAAGTTGTAAATAATTACACTAACGTTTGAAGGGTAAACCAAAATCTTTTAGACAAAAAAAAAATTTCAACTCTTTTAAACAAAAAAGATGTCGACCAATGATAATACAATGCATTCGCAATTTTAACGAGTTCCCGCTAGTGGCTCTTCTTCAGACAACAAGAGCGACGCTGATTCCTCTGGTACGGCTACTTACCTCGACCTCATTGTGAACTCTGATATTTTCTGGGATAAGCTACGTGATTTGCTCCAAGATTCTGGTAGAATTGTCAAGTGAGTTTTGCATATACCTTTCTTCTTTTGTTGTTGTTGTTGTTGTTGTTGTTGTGGTTGTGATCTTTAATGGTTCCATGACTGTCTTCTTACACACTGATTTGTAAAAGGATTCCTAATGTGGGTGGAGAAAGTTTGGATCTGCATCAGCTTTTCGTCGAGGTCATAAATCGAGGTGGATCTGCATCAGCTTTATGTTAGTGCTTTCACTGAACATGAAGTTCTTTATAAGTATTAAATACATAATGCAGTTCTTTTTTTTTTTCTTTCTTTGTTGATTCTAGGTGATCATAGAACGTAAGTGCAAAGAAGTGATTGGAACATTTAATCTGAAGACAGAAGTGAAAAATGCAGCATATGTTTTAAGGAAAACTTATCTGAAAATGCTCTTTGAGTTAGAGCATGTGTATTTCTGCAAAGAGCCAATGTCTTCCTTCTGGGCGAAAGGTCTGAGACATTAACAACATTCATTTTTTATTTATTTATTCTACATGGAGATCCCAGATTAACAACACAGCCTCTTCTCCTTTCTTTTTTTTTTTGCAGAAGAAGCATTGAAACGCCTTGTCGACGAATCTGCAAATCATGACATAGGTACTCAAATACTCGCTAAGGCCGTCAACTTTCCCGTATGTTCCTTTTTGAGATTTGCATTCTAAAACTTTCAGGCCTTCCAGAACTGCAACCTGGCACTTTGCTTAAGGGGCTCACCGATGGAAAGTTCGAAAACGGGTATTTTGTAACCATGAATACGGGATCACATGAGCTCAAAGGAGTTGTTTACCGAAACCAAAGTGTAGCTGCGATTCTGCAGCCACATCAGCCGTAAATGCTGACGCGGCTGAGGCTGAGACTGAGACTGAGGCTAAGGCTGAGGCTGAGGCTGAAGAGAGTTTGTAGTGTGTTTTCTGTTTGTTGTTCTCGTTGTCTTCTTGGTTTGAAACTTCATCTCTCTAAAGAACTTTTAATTTAATAATAATTTGTAGAATTGTCCACTGATCTCGATCTGGAATCTTGGCAACCTTTACATAACAACGAATTGTTTTTCTTTCTTATATTGTTTCTGCTCTTTCTTACTTTTAGAACATCAAGCTAGCTTTCTTGAGGCATGTTGTGTTATATATTCAAGTGAATGGGTGTAATGATCCATTCCAATTGTTTCTATGAACAATTGTAACTATATAAATGAAACATTATAACTTTTGATGATTGTAACATTTGGTGATTAACCATATTGATGATTACAAGTTTTTGTGATTAACCATAGTAACTCCTTATTAACCATTGCAATTGTTGGTACTAATAATTGCAACTCTTCACTAACCTTTGTTACTATTAGTGTTAACTGTTATAATTTTTGGTTAACCATTGTTGCAACTGTTAACTCTCTATATAAAGAGATGTAGGCATTGGCAAAAGGAGATAGAAAAACATAAGCTATTGTTAGTTAGAGAGAGAGATAGAATGATTCATTGTTCAAAGATCATTGAAAATCACATATAAACACTAATTTTTTTTTTCTCTCTTGTATCTTAGCCTAGAACAAAAGTGCGACTTTGATTGTCTTATCCTACAACAAGATTTCGTGTAACTCAAGGCTTGGAATATGGTTGAAATACTCTTTAAGAATAGTGACCTCCTGCACGATTCAATCAATATCCAAGTTTATAATTCAGATCTTTTTGGGTTACAATTCAAATAACCAACAATCTTAAAGAGTATATTCTTATGAATTATGGCTGGTGTATCTGTGCAAGAGATGACATCGAAGTATGGAACGTTAGATAAGTTTGAGGGGTAAAATTTAGAAGATGAAAAATTAGATGCATTTTCTCCTCACGACACTGAATGTAGTGTATGTGCTAAGCATATACCAGGGGTGCTGAGAACGAGTCTTTAAATGAGACGAGGAAGCAACTTAAATGGGAAAACGTCGATTACATATGTTATGCCATATTCTCAATCGTATGTCAAATCCTCTCTTTGATGTTTATTAGAATGTCGAAATCCGCAAAAGAGTTGGGAGATGCTCTAGAATCAAAGTACATGGCTGAGGATTCTTCTAGTAAAAAGTTTCTTGTTTTGTACTCTTGATAACTAAAAGATGTCTGATTATAGGCCAGTTATGGCTGAGGATTCTTCTAGTAAAAAGTTTCTTGTTTTGTACTCTTGATAACTACAAGATGTCTGATTATAGGCCAGTTATGGAGCAATAAATGAATTGCTTCGTATACTAGGTCAATTTTTCCAACACAACATGAAGTTGGATGAATCCATCTTTGTATCGAGTATCATCGATAAGTTACCACCTCCATTCGAAGATTTCAAGAACATGTTTAAACACAAAAAGGAAGAGTTGTCTCTTGTACAAGTTGGCAGCCGTTTGTAGATAGAGGAATCTCTAAGGGCACAAGAGGGAGAAAACCCCCAAAAACAAAGAGGCTGGTACTTTTACTATCAATATGATGGAGGAAGGTGTGAGTTCTTAGAATAAAAATTGGAGGAAACGCTCCTTTAAAAAAAACACTTAACAATGGATCTAACAAAAGTCTTAAGAGAATTTGTTGGAAATGTAACATGCTGGATCACTTAGGTCATGATTGCCGAGCATGGAAGGATAAGAATAAAACGGGATAAAACCGTTTGGTAAAAGGGTCAAAGGACCAAGGTAATCCACTCATCAAGGTCAAATCTTTGATTTTAACTCATATTCTAATGTGAATTATGTATCAAAGATTTATGAGATATTTTATGCGTTTGTAATGAAATTGCATGGTGGATTGACTCGGGTGCAACAAAAAATGTTTGCAGGGATCATGAATGGTTCATTTCATATGAGAAAGTTCAAGATGAATATGTACTTCATATGGGAAAATGGTCGACTGCCCCTATCCTAGGTCATGGAAAAGTGGTGTTAGAGTTTAGTGTCTGGAAAAACCCTTGATCTCAATGATGTACTTCATGTATCCTGAATTAGAAAAAACTTAGTCTCTGGTTTGTGTTTTAAATGAATGTGGTTTTAAACAAGTGTATGAATCCGATAAGTATATCTTATATGTGTTTGTTGGATTTGTTTATTTCTGTAATGGAATGTTTTTGCTTAATATTAATAAAGTTGTCAATTTTGTTTATATGGCAAGTTCTAACAAAAATGATATTTCTCCATGGCATGAGAGATTAGGTCATGTGCATTATAATCGTATGACTAGTATATCTAAAGAAGGTTGATTCATACTTTCAGTATAAATTTAGAAAACTTTAGTACTTCTATGTTAACAAAGAAACTTAGGCAACCATTTAAAAGTAGTAAAAGAAATTATGTAGTGTATAAGACTTATACATAGTGATCTATGTGATTTGCATGCTGTACAATCTTTAGGAAACAAGAAGTAATTTTTCATTTTCATACATGATTATTCTCGTTTCTACAATGTGTATTTATTATATGCTAAAGATGAGGCCCTGGATAAATTTAGAGTCTATAAAACTGAGGTTAAATCTGAAAAATGGTTTGATTAAGAAGTTACATACGTATGATAAAGGTGAAAAGTATTATGATCATGTATATTTCTAATCTGTAGGTATTATACATAAACTATGACTCCGTATACACCACAACAAAATGGTGTATCGAAAAAGAAAAGAAAAGAATATTAAAGGATATTATTATTTCCATGTTATCCTACTCCGGATTAAGCGACAGATTTTGGAGACAAGCCACGTTAACGGCTTGTTATTTATTAAATAGAGTTCCTAACAAAAGGAACAAACTTACCATTTTTGAATTTTTGTATAAGAAAAAAAATAACAAACTTGAACTATCTTTGATTTTGGGGATGTAGGGCGGTCGTAAGACTACTCCACCCCATGATTAAAACCTTGGGAGAAAGAGGTATTGATTGCATTTTTAGTGTATATGCAGAGCATTCCAAGGCTTATAGGTTTTATATAATAGAACTTAATGATTTAATAGCAGTTCGTACTGTAATTGAATCAAGAGATGCAATATTTGATGAAACTCGTTTTTCTTCTATACCTATGCCAAATGCTTTGGTTTCAAGTTCAAGTGAAAATAATAAAGGAGATGAAACTTTTGTGCCTTCAGACATGCCACATATGCTTCGTAGGAGGAAGCGAGGAAGGATTGAAAAATCATTTGGTCATGATTTTCAAATATATTTAGTTGAAGGATCAAGAGATGAGATTGGTTTCAAGCATTCATATTGTTATCATACTGTTAATGATTCGAGAACTTATAGTGACGCTATGAAGTATTAAGACGTTGCTTTTTAGAAAGAAGCAATAAATTATGAGATGGATTCCATCATATACTACAAGAAATATGACTATTGGTAGCAGTTCGCGGTAGCACGAATTCACTAACTGCTATTAAAAATGACAATTTTGGATGCAAACTTTATCATAGCATTAAATCAACACTATGAAAGATTTTCAACGCGGAAATCAAAAATCGATTGTATAGCCAATTTTTCTTTTTCGGTAACACTTTGAAGCGCCAAGACTTAGCGAAATTTTGGTTTTGACACAAAAACTATTGGTTTCTGGAAAAATTGTTTTTTTCTTTCTTCAAAGTCCTTTCTTCCATTTTCAATCTACCGACACCATCTCCAGACCTCCCCAAACATACATCTTCTTCTTTGCGGGTCAATTTCGAGAATCTGGGCCTCACTGCTTCTCTCAAGAGATTAGTAGATCAAATTAACCTCACTAAAGGAGAAAACCCAAGATGTTAATAACTCTTCAAAGGTTGTTTCCGGAACCGGAAGAGTTTCCAAGTCCGTTAGTCTCGTAACTCGCCGTACGTACGCCGGTATGGCTTCTCCGGCGACCCCTACGCCTTCTCCTCCCTCGCAACCCAATGATGTAAATAAACCAGATGCTTCCCGGTCCGTTTCCACGAGAGTTAGACCCGTGACTCGCCGTATGTCTGCCAATCTAGATTTTCCTGCCTCTGCGCTGCCTCGGTATCTCTCTGATGAGAGTAATTGATTTCACTTACAATGGGTTTGCTCGAATTTAGTTCTAGGATATTTACTTTGAGTTGAATTGGATTTGAGGTCAAGTATATGGTTTTGTATATTGGATTCTTGGTGACAAGGATGTTACTCAGCCTTACTCTGTTTACACAGTTAGAAGGAAAGCTTCCGGAAGAAAAAAGAGCAAAGACTCGTCTTCCTCTAGTGCAATGCCTCGCCTTCGTCTTGACTTAATCTCAAGCCCTGGGTATGAAAACTCATTCAGTGATATATGATTGTTGACTCTTCAGGTAAAAGTTTTGATCTATCATTTTCAGAAGATTCTTTAGTTGTGGCTAGGCTCTTCCGTTAGATTTCAACTTTGATTGATAAAAGCTATTAGGTTTCTTTCTTTTCTCCTAGCTTTGTGTTCTTAATTAAGATTTCATTGCAGTCTGATGCTTAATCACTGTCAAGTTCTGTGTACTGAGGAGTCTTGCTTCACAAAGTTTGCCTGATTCTTCTGGGATTAGTTCTACTGTCTGGAATGTTTGAGAGCTCTTAATTGAAACAAAAGAGATCCCAATACAAGCACTATAAGGATGAGCTTCTTACGAGTCATGTAAGTGATCCCTAGAGTTTTGTCAAGTTTGCAAGTATTTGGATTTATCCTCCCTCTTTGTGAACTTTGTTAGGTGTTCTTTTGCACAACTATGTTTTTATATCTCTAAATGATTCTGTGGTATTTAGTCAGAAATCACATGGAGATTGGTGAGGTTAAAGGTGTTTGATTATTACAGTTTAAAATTGGAAGCCGATGCATGCTTTCCCGATCCAGAATTACTGACGAGGACCATCCTTTGAATCTAGGGAAGGCCAGCTTCTGAAATACAAATTTCCAGGTACCGTGTCTTGCATCCCTTGTTTGTTTCAACCAAAGGGTGTTTATTTTGTGTTTAAACAATTCATTTGTTGAGTTTCACATACTCCTCATTGGTTCTGCATCAGATTCATCCGGAGGTTCCACCGCCTATCTTCTTGTTGGATCGTTGATAGCATCAGGCATTGGGTTTAATATACCTCTTGTTGGATCTACACGAGCCTTAGAAGCTTAGGATTATCAATCATCAACCTTCGAGTGCCGATTCCCAGGAGGGATTTATTTAGGTTGTATCACTAGGTGTTAGCTCAATGGGAGTGGAGTGTAGTGGTTCAGCTCAACTAGCTGGATAGACTAGCTCACTCAGCTGGGTCAGCTGGGAACCAGCTCATCTCAGCTAGACCGAGTGTTCGGGTCTCAGGCAGTTGGTCCGGGTCCGGTCCGGTGGTCGGGCCATAGGGTCGGCCCAAGTGTTTCATGGGTCTTATGGTCCAAGAAGACATCCCACGGACTTGGGTTTTGGGGCTAGGTCCGTACCAGGACTGCTAAAGGGCGGTTATAGGCGAATGGATGGGAAAGAAACAAGTTGTGCCTGTTCGGCCAACAATTCATACCCATTTGCGCGCCAAAGGCAGTTGGCAATCCCTTCCTATATAAATACTAGACCCTCTGGTCGATTTTTGCAATCAGTTCCTCAGGGAAAATAATAGGCAAAGGCTGACAGAGAGAGAGAGAAAGTTAGAGAGAGAGAGAGATCGGCCAAAGCAAGGCCATTTGTGGTGGTTTATACTTTCCGGCGAGAAGAGATCGTGTGGGAAAGAGTTTGGCGATTGGAATGGATAGCAGAAGCAAGGAGATAGAGTTGAAGAAGGGCTCCAAGACCCCAGAGAAACCGACCAAGGTCAGTGGAGTAACCACCGAACCATTGGCATGAACAAACGGATGGTCCGTTTGGTTCTATGGCCATGGGCGATTGGTTATGTCCATCTCTTCTCTTATATTTGAATGTTATATCTTCTTATACTCCTTTCTGGTTACTTGTGATATATGGCGAGTTGGTTTGGGGATGAACCAAGGCCATGGCCGGTTCATATTATGGTAACCGAAATTCGCACTATCGATTTCCTTCGATTTAAGAAAGTTAGGAAAAACCTAATTTTCCAGAGGTCCCGGATATCTGCTAAACCACACGCCAATCAATCAAGAACACGAAAGTGAACAGACGAAAAGTATAAGAATCGAAAAGAGAGCAAAGTAGGTCTTATTCCGAATCTGTGTAGGAGCGTTACAACAAGGTAAGAGCCTTGGCAGCGAGAGCTGTCAGCGAGTTCTCTAGTTCTAACAACCGAAGACTGTAAAAACATAGTTGAGTTGCAGCTCGATAACAAAAACGGAAAATTGCCTATTTCTCTAAATGCTAAGTTTTTGCTGTGTGAAAAGTCTCTCTATGTCTTTAGCTTTAGCTCCCCTTATATGTGCCTTATGGGTCGGTTCCTGTCTCCCTTTTTTGCCCCTAGGTCAAGTTTATCGCTTCGCGGAAATATTCCTTTTCCTTCTTGATCTTCATCATTATCTTGGAAACTTGACATTTATCTTCCGATCTCGAGAGATTTGCCTCCTTCTGCAAGTAAGATACACCGTCATAGCATTGGTGGACTTGATTTCAAATGAAATTGTAAGTGGGTTTTGGACCGTGTTCTAGGCCTCTTCGGGCCTTTTACCGATTTTAAACGTTTTTACGATTTCTCCGAAAGAGCGCATCTTGATACGACATCGATTCGACGATTAAGTTCACACTTCTTGCATAGTTTAGACGACCCTGGTGTTAAGCAAACCGTCACTATTTACACGATAACCATGGACTTCATTCGGGAATACGAATCTTCGCGGTTCTTATTGTAAGGCTTCAATGGTAACTCCGATCGAGACAGAATGAGAGATTGATCCGTTGTGGGAACCGAAATTTGCACTGTCGATTTCCTTCGATTTAGGAAAGTTAGGAAAATCCTAATTTCCCAGAGGTCCCAGATATCTGCTAAACCACACGCCAAGCAATCAAGACACGACAATATTAGACGAAAAATAAGAGAACCGAAAAGAGAGCAAAGTAGGTCTTATTCCGAATCCGCGAAAGAGAGTTACAACAAGGTAAGAGCCTTGGCCGCGAGAGCTGTCGGCGAGTTCCCTAGTTCTTACAACCAAAGACTGTGAAAACCTAGTTGAGTCGCAGCTCGATTCTAAAAACGGAAAATTACCTATTGCTCTAAGTGCTAAGTTTCTTGCTGTGAGTTCGGATCTTTCTGCATCTTTGACCTTGACATCCTTATATACTTGATACACCATGGATTTTACCCGTTTTTTCCCCTGGTATATGAGTGTTTTTACTACTATTATCTATGTTTTGGAGTCTATTAGGTATGTTTTCAGGTTCAGAAGCATTTTGGAGAAAAGTGATGTTTTAGGTGCCTTTTTGGAGCTTAAAGAAGAGTTCACCCGAGATCAAGACCAGAGGTCGACATCAGAGTTACACATCGATCGATGCACACTCTGTGCAATCGATCGACACACATTAGCCGAAGGACGATACATCGAGACCATAATCGATCGATGTACACCTTGTACTATCGATCGATACTGAGGCTGAAAGACAAGTTGGACCTGGCGAACTTGAAGCCCAATATATCACATTTTACAAGAATGCCCCTGACGAGTTTTTTAACCTAATGAACTCATATATTTATATGCCTAAGTGTTTTGGCATTAAAAACAAGCTTTCTTTTCATTCAAGTCTTTTGTTATACAATCTTTTACAGTAATAGAAGTTTTAAGAGTTTCTTCGCTTCTACTCATTTTCTTTCAGTTCTTTATTTACAAAGGTTATAGGATTCTAGATCTAGAGGAAAGATCCAAAGAGATTTGTGATTGGAACTTAAGTGTTCATTCCTCTAATATATCTATGAACTCCTATTATTACCTTGTTGTTATGAACTACTTAGCCATGTCTGAGTAGATTCACTTGTTAGATTTAGGGTTTAAATAGGATATGAGGGAATAGCCCCAGCCTATAATTGCTATAGTTGTGATATTTATTGTTAGGATTGTTCATTAATGCTTTTCTAGCTTAGCTACCTACAACATGAACTTGGATTGCATTGATTTATTACATGCAATACCTGATAACATCCTAAACATGCTATGACCCTCTTGAGATATGTGAAAGCTGATCTAAGATCATGGTGAGCATTGTATCAACTCGCGCATAAAGCTTGCTTAGAGCCGTATCGATCGATACTCCTATAGAGTAATCGATCGACGTAGTAGAGGTGTATCGGTCGATATTCCTATCGAACTATCGGCGATACCAGCGGTAGCCGACCGCAACACCATTTAGCATCTAAGTAATAGATGGTCTAAATAATGTGAGAGCTGATGGATTCATTTAATAAGTGTTGAGCTCTGACATATCATGCAAGCAACTTGTTAGCCTTTATAGTATTTATAATCCTAAATTCCTGAATACTTACCCTGAATCTAACTACTTTTCTTTATTGTTTTCAAAACCAAATCCTTTTAACTGAGTAATCTCATCCTTACTCAGCAAACCTGCACTTTACTTTAAACTATTTTCAACCTAGCATAGTCATTAAGATTGCATCTTATTTGTACACTAGCTCTTTGTGGATTCGATCCCTAAGTACTACAACTGAACCTCTTATTTGAGAGAGTAAAGTAACTCCTTAGGGTAATTTGAGTGGTATCAATACTCCTCTTAAGGCGGTTTTCTCTTTCCCTTTCTGCCCCTGGTCGAGTTTATCGCTTCGCGGAAATATTCAATTTTTCTCTGATCTTTCCGTTATCTTTGGAAACTTCACATTTATCCTCTGAACTTGACATTTATCTTCCCCTGCATAACAAAAGATAAACCATCAAAACGATTGGGCTTGATCCTGCACAAAATCGAGAGTGGGATTTTAGTCGTGTTCTGGACATATTCAGGTCATTTTCCGACAAGCGTTTTTTTCGATTTTATCGAAATAGCCTGTTTTAAGAAATGACGTCGATGGCGAGTTGGCCATACTGCTTGATCCAACTCGCCATTCCACCTCACCAAGATGGCGAGTTGGTCTCTCCTTTCTTCTTTTTTTTTAAAATTTTTTTTTTTGACCCAACTCGCCATCTTGGCGAGTTGGAAGGGCTCCAACTCGCTAAGATGGCAAGTTGGCCTTGTTTCCGAGTCCAGCTCGCCATCTTGGCGAGTTTGAAGTGCTCCACCTCGCCAAGATGGCGAGTTGGCCTTGGTTCAGGAACCAATTCGCCATCTTGGAGAGTTGCAAGTGTTCCAAATCGCCAAGATGGTGAGTTGGCCTTGTTTCATGGTCCAACACGCCATCTTGGCGAGTTGGTAGTGCTCCAACTTGTTATTTTGGCGAGTTGGTTGTCTTGCTTGGCCTGATTCGTTTGTTTGGTGAGTTTGTTTGTATGTTCGGATAGTCAAACTTTCGTAATCGTCTCGTTGTCCGAAGCTTAGAGTAGTCTCTCTCGAGATTTCTTATTTCCTGATTCCTCTTGGAGGTCGAATTAAGACTTGACTTAGGTCTCTCATGCTCTTTTTATCTTCTTTTTCAAAAGAAAACATTTTTCGAGAAGTTTCTGACGTTTGATTTTTCCGTGATCGATTTCGACCCCAACAGTTAGCCCCCAGCTCGTTAGAATTGTGATATTCTCTCGAACGAGTTAGTATGCCAGGTAAGTTAGGCAGAATCTAAGGTCAGAAATTTTTGAAAGTAAATAGTAAATTTTCTTATCTATAAGTATGTGGAGTAAGTTTTCAAATTCTTTACTTGTTTACTCCCACAACTCTTTCTAAGATAGAAAATTCCTTTCTTTCTTCTCTCTCCTTGGCATAAAGAGAAATTTTTATTTTGAGACCATGTCTTCAAGAAGAAAATCTTCTAGCAAGTCTCATCGCGATTGCTTTGTTTCCGGTGGTTCTAGCTCGCGTTTTAGTGATGCCGTGCCGAAGGTAGAGTTCGAGATCCCTTCAGTCGACCCTGAGGAGGAAGAAGCATACTGGAAGGCGAATTGTGTGGTGAAAGCTCCTAGGCCCGGGATATGGAATCCTTGTCATTCCGTGCCAATCCCATGGAGGGTTGCCCAAGCAGGAGTTGTCCCAATGGTCTTGATGCCATTCAGAGTTTCTGCCGAGTTCCTGAGTCAGTAGAGTTTCGCCTTCCCGAAGCCGGAAAACTGCTGAATCTCCGACCGAAGGCTACTTTACATGTTTCGAGGCACACTTAATGCAATGCCATCTTTGGTTTCCCATCCCGGCAGTCATTGCGAAGCTTCTCAACGGTTTTAGGTTGTCGATAAGCCAGATTTACCCGTGCGGCTTACAGCACACCGTCGGGATTCTGGTGCTGAGTTACGAACTAGGTGTGACTCTCAATGTTAGCCATTTTGAATCCCTGCTGAAACCTTGCGGAAATTCGACCATGGTTCAGATAAAACCTCATACGAACATGGCGATCATAAAGGAGTTCTACTCGAACTACCATCGCTGGAAAGACTATTTTTTCTTCGTTTGAGTTGATGACGCGTCCGTAGAGGTGAGCGGTATTCCTTTCCTTCGGACCACATGGGGTCGGAAAGGTACTTCCAACCGAGCACCAGTTTGTTTCTGACGATGTGTGTGATCTTACGATTTTTATTTTGCAGTGACCAATCCCTTCCTTTCCACTCCAGACGGTCTGAATGACATCAGAGATTTGTTTCGTGGAGAGGAATGCTTCTGGGCCTCGTTCACACCAAAACGGGTCCGACGTGCCATTGCCCTTCACCGTTCCCGGCTAGAGCCAGGCTTACCGGCTGGAGAAGAGTCAGGATCAAGTATGGATGGTTTCGTGCCGTGCAAGGACCAGAAGGAGAAGGTAAAATCAGAAAAATGCAAGGGTAAAAACATCGCTGTTGACAACGTTGAGGCCGAGGGGCAAGATTTTCCCAATGACGTGATCAGGGAATACCTTAACATGCAAGTGTTGAGCTCTGACATATCATGCAAGCAACTTGTTAGCCTTTATAGTATCTATAATCCTGAATTTCTGAATACTTACCCTGAATCTAACTACTTTTCTTTATTGTTTTCAAAACCAAATCCTTTTAATTGAGTAATCTCATCCTTACTCAGCAAACCTGCACTTTACTTTAAACTATTTTCAACCTAGCATAGTCATTAAGATTGCATCTTATTTGTACACTAGCTCTCTGTGGATTCGATCCCTAAGTACTACAACTGAACCTCTTATTTGAGAGAGTAAAGTCACTCCTTAGGGTAATTTGAGTGGTATCAAATTTGGCGCCGTTGCCGGGGAGCTTTGATACAATAGGATCTAATCTGATTAGGTCTAGGTTATTTTTATTTTCGTTTTAATTTGTTTTCTGACACAAAATTTTTTCTTGTCTTTTCAGGTACATGCCCAGCAGCACCAGAAGCAACAAGGAATCCCAACTTTTGTTCTCAGAAGACCCTGCTAGCTTGGAACGTTCAATCCGCAAGGAAATCCGTTCCGCATCGATCGACGCCATCAACTGCCTGTCGACCGATACTGACGCACCCCTGCCGACCGAGACACCGTCTTTGTCGACCGACACTCGCACCTTCACGTCGACCGACGCTACTTCACCGTCGACCGACATCTTTCATCCGAAATCGATCGATACCCCTAACCTTATATCGATCGATACTACTCCGCGAGTCATGGTTGCGCCTATTATTCTCACACGAGATGAGAATGGAGACTTGCGTGACCAAGAAGGTCACCTTCGTAATGAAGCAGGTCAGAAACTCAACGCTCAGAATGAAGTAATCCCTGAGCCAGAAACTGCACCTACAAGAGCCGTTCAACCTGTAGAAGAGGCTGCTCGAACACTAGCTGAATACAACCGTTGTGGGAACCGAAATTCGCACCGTCAAATTAAGTTGATTTGGAGGAAAGCTAAGTGAACCAAGCCTTCCCTGAAGGTCCCGAATATCTTCTGGGCCGCACACGACACAATCAGTACGACAAAGAAAATATGAAAACGAAATAAAATCGTAAGAACAAAGAATGGAGCAAAAGATCTTATTTCCGAATCCGCGTTTGAGCGTGAACAACAGGTAAGAGCCTCGGCTACAGGAGCTGTCGGTAAGTTCGCTAGTCTAGCAACCTAAGTTCTAACCTAGTTGAGTCGCAGCTCGCTAGTAAAAACGGAAAATAATGCCTAAGTTGCTCTAAGTGCTCTGGGAGTTTTTTTGTGATCATTTGCTCCTCGCCCAAAGCTCTCCTTATATACTCTTCTTAAGACGGTCTATCTTCTCGCGGGCTGAATCGGGCTTTTTCCATTTTCGTCAATCTTCGTGTTTATCGGGAAACTTGACATTTATCTTCGGAAAACTTGACATTTATCTTCTGGAAACTTGACATTTATCTCTTATGTGAGGATAAGGATAAACCGTCATAGTTATCCTTCCTTTTCGGAAAATCGTAAGTGGGCCGTTTTGGCCACGTCGGGCCGTTTAGACGTTGTTACGGTTTTTCGAAAGAACAGTCTTTGAAGGTTTTGGTTTTTCCGAAGGAACCCCAATTCCTCGTATAGTCGAGATGTTTGGTGTTTAGAATAACCGTGATCGTACCAAACTCACGAAGATTGATCCAAACAAGCCAAGATGAGATCAGACCGAGCATGATGGGACGGGACCAGGGCGAGGGCGTCGACCGGCGTCGGGGGCTTGCCGCCGGCGCCAGGCGGCTTGCGAAATCGTGCCGCGCCAGGCGGGTGCCGGCGCCAGTACGCTGGCGCCAGGCGGGTGTGCTGCGGCGCCAGGCGGCCGGTGACGTGCGCCCGGCACCAGGCGGTGCGCCGGCGCCAGGCGGCCAGCGTGGCGCGTCGCCGGGCGTCCGCGTGGCAGCGTGCCAGCGCCAGGCGGGTGTGCCCGGCCAGGCGATCTGCGTGGCGCGTGCCGTTGGCGCCAGGCGGCCAGCGTGATGCGTGCCCGGCATGAGCCGTCTTGCCGTCCGTGGGTTTTCCGTTGTTGATCTTTCCCGTTAGTCGTTCGTGAGGGAAATCTTTGAGTGATGTGGCGAACTTTAGACGTTTAAAATATGAACTTTTAAACAATCGAGAGGCTTTGCGGAAGAATCATTATAGTTTGCGGACAATCGGACATGGGTTTAAGGGACCAAGATGGTGCCATTGCCCGAGATCACGATTGCATAGATGGGAACCAGGACTTTTGCGCCGGCCAGGACAGGGCAAGCCTGCCGTGCCGTGTCCTCCACCGGTGCCTGCTTGCCTTCTTGATCCCGGGGCTCACGGTCCGTTCATGCCTTCTTGTGAGTTCATCGGTGATGATCCGTTTCTTGGTTTTGATCGTCACTTGGTTTTCTTTCGAGGACTTTCGGTGGCGATTTAACCGTTGACCGATTTTGACCCCAACAGTTAGCCCCAGCTAGATAGGAACCGTAGTGCCTTTCGGTCCTGGCTTGCTGTTTAGCCATATGGGAAGGTGTAGAGGCGTAATCGTTTGCGAAAGTCGGGTAAATAGTGATTTTACCTTCTTTATAAGGAGGGAGTAAGAAATCTCATTCATTCTTACTTCACCATAAAAATTATTCTCTCTCAAGAATCCTTTCTCTCTAAGAATAATGTCTTCAAGATCCTCAAAGAGAAATTCTTCTTCCCATTCTTCCTCGGGTGATTCTCCTGCCCATGACTGTGAAGCAAGAGGAGTTTGTTGAGGAGGCGAAGAATGTGTATTACCGAGCCCTTGTGGGTTCGCCCCATCACTGCCAGATATCCCTATTCCGAGGAGACCTCTGAGGCAGCCTGGTGCTCCTTTTACGCCGAGCTTGGTTTCTAGTAAATATCTCAAGGTTCTTCGAGATTTTTACCAGGTTCCTGAAGGAGTCAAATTCCGGATCCCTGTCGGTAACGAGATTGCGAGGAATCCTCCGGAAGGTTTCTTTACATGTTACGAGGCCTTCTTTATTTATTGCCGCATGTGGTTCCCGATCCCCGGCACCATTGTTCGTGCGCTTCATCACTTCGAACTCTCGATCGGCCAGCTCAGCGTCCCTGCCTTGGAGAGCTGGCTTGGTGTACTGATCTCAAGTTATGAGCTCGGGATCGATCTTAGTCCTGGTGATTTCGAAGGCCTTTGGAGCACTCGGCCGACGGGGAGCGACGGTTACTACTCCATGCTGCCCAAGAAGGATATGGCCATAATTCAGGGGACTACTTCGAACCCTAAGTCGTGGCAGGAACGTTTTTTCTATGTCCGAATAGATGGTGAGTCTGTCGAGGAGAGCTGCCTCCATCTATTTCCGCATGCATGGAACTTCAACCGAGGTAATATGATGAAAACTCGTTGTCTATTTCGTTATTCCGGAAGTGCGAGTTTTTAATGAAAAAGTTCCGCTTTGTAGAGAACGGGGCGGTTGCGCATTTGCATGGCGATCTTTTCGTCAAGAGGGACCTCCTTCGTCAAAGACCGTTTTTCTGGAAGTCCTTCACTCTTGAACGGATTCGAGACGCAGTAAGGCTTTACCGGTCCCGAGACCCTGTCCCAACGTATGACGCCGAACCGGTTATCGAAGCCCCGACTCGGAGGCGTAAACAGAGATCTCGTAAAGGGAAAGAGATCGATGGTGGGGAAGGTTCGAAGATCCTTCACCGTTGGGGAAAACCCTAGTTTTGTTCCAACGGAAAAGCGAGCGATTTTCCACTTCCCATTAACTTCTTTAAAGGTCTTCCTCCGGAGTTTGTTACTGATGAGTTGCTAGAGGAAGAGAAGAGGCAATGGGTTTTTGCCGAGGGTTCCCAGCGGATCAATGAGGTTTTGTTCTTTGAACTTCTTAACCGTATTCTTGATTCCGCATATATGTATGTTTATTGGTCTTGAATTTGTGCAGGGACTAAGAGTGTTTGGAAATCGCCGACTCAAGTTTCCGCAAGGCTAGGATTGCTAATTTCAAGACCAAGGAAGTTGGCGAGCTCTTCGATTCCGTCGAAGGTTAAAGGCGAGAGCGAAAAGCAAGCTGAGCTTCATGCTCGAGCTCTTGTTCGGGCGGAATGGAGAGGAAGGAAGATGGTCGCAGCGGAGGTGGCGAGACGGGCGGAATCGTTAAGCTGAGTTTCAATGTTTTAAAGAAGCTCAGGAGTTTGTTGGCGATTTCGCGAGTGCCGGGCTCGGTCGTAAACCTTTACAAGTCTCAGAACCCGTTTCTTTTTGATTCGAGATCGCTGAGATGAAGGAATTTATGGCCGAGTGTGCTCATGCTGAGTCCTTGGTTCCTCCAGTTGAGGAAAGAGTCCGGAGACTATGGGAACTTATCGAGGTTTCCGAGGATACGGTGGAGGCCGGAGCCGATGAGAACGCCGAGGGTGGTGGGAACGCTCAAGGCGTGAACGAGGAAGTGGACCAGCCTGCAGGTTCATTCGGCTTTCCATCTGGATTTCGATGTTGACTTCCTTTGTGAATCGTATGTTTTGGCCGTATGTGGCCGTTTTTTAGGAGTTTTATTCTGCGACCGTCGGAGGTTGCATTCTTATATTTTGGGACTGACCGTTGGTGGCTTAGAATCCCGCCGTCTTTGTGGACTTTATAAATATGAAAATTTGCTTGATTTCGTCTTTTGTTTTGATTTATACTTTCGTCAAGTGTAGAGGAAAGAATCACGGTAGTCACCATTATCCTAACTCTTTTTTTGTCGCTTGGTCCGTATGCTACTTTCTAGCGGCGTTTTAGGTGTAGCGATAAGAGACATGTTTTGGGATCTTATCACGATACTATGTCTGTGAGATGTCAAGATCCAGCAAGACTGGGTTTAGGGCAAGACCTAGGCTTACTCTCAGCTTTAAGGCTGTGCGATGACTGATCGGCTTTCGTTTTGCCTGTTAGTGATTTCTTCCTGATTCTTTTCGTTTAAAGTCCGCGACTAGTGCCGGCTTATATGACTTGTGTTAAAAGAATCGAGCTATCTTCGGAGTTTATCGAGGCGCTAAACCAAAATTTTGGGTTTCTTGTATAGCGCTATGATATCCTTGTCGGATGTAAGAGGACCTTGTAGATCTGACTACGTGTTTGTATTTGAGTGAAAGCGTTTCTGTCGTCCGTCGGGGCCAATCGGCGGGCATAGTTTTAAGTCGCAGGTGGACTGTTTTGGCGGATGATCGAAGTTTGTTATCTTTTCAGAAGTTCGCGGCGTCCGCGTTTCTTTCGAAGATATGATTTTCGTTTTCGAAGTGTTTATCGTTAAGTGAGCATAAAAGATAGAAAGAATTTTATTAAAATTTGAAAAGTTCGAGTACGTATGCGGATATTTTGCGTTTTGTGGGAGTATAGAGTATCGTACCCCTTTTGGTGAGGAGGATAGCTGAACTTCGCCGGGTTTCGACGAGCTGCCTCATTACCTCTTCAAGATCAAGCCATCGTAGTTCTGATAGTTGCGCGAAGCGTTTTACTCCCGTGCGTTGCCGTTCGATCGTGCTGGTTGGATTGGCGGTTTGTCGCGAGGTCGAGCTGTCTGCTTTTATGGCGGTGGACTCGGAGGCTTTGTCGCTGTCTTGAATCGTTGCCTGTTTGGATGATTCTGGATCATCTTTTTTCTAGTCTTCAGGAATGTTGTGTGATTCCTTTGCTCGTTTCGGGTTGGCGCTGGTTCGATCTTTTCGCAGTTTGAACTTCGGCTAGGTAACAGAGTCTCGGACTGTTTCGACTACCCGGATGGCTGCGATTCGGTTGGAGTCAGAAATTTGATGCCGAGGTGATATGTGGATGGTACTGCCTTCATGGAGTTGATCCAAGGGGTTCCCATGATGGCGTTGTAGATGGCCGGTGTTGTCGACTACTGCGAACTTGACGATTTTTGTGACTTCTTTCGCCATGACCGGGAGCTTAATTCTTCCGAGGGTCATGGAAGTGGCGCCGAGAACCCAGTCAAAGGTTTTGGCTCAGGAATGACTTCCCAAGTGGGATCTTCATCCTGTAGAGGGTGTCGCGGAAGATAACGCTGACCGTACTTCCTGTATCGACGAGGATGCGGCCGACCTCGAGATCTTGGATTACCAGGTCGATAACCAAAGCATCGCAATGAGGCTTGTCGATTCCGACAGTTTCCTGTTCTTTGAAAGTGATCGCGTGGTTAGGATATCGCTATCCGAAACCAGTTGGAACTTGTCGGCTTTTGCCCGTAGGCTTTTATCGGCGAGACTGAGTCTTGGTAGAATTGTGATCCTCCGATGATCATGTTTACCCTCTGGCGTGTTGTTGTTCCTTGGTCGTCTGTCTCCTTCCGCGTTTTCACCCGATTGATTTTCGATTAGCGCGGTCCTCGGAGACAGTTTTGTTGGTCTTTGGGCGGTCGGAGTCCAGGAGCAAGTCCTTTATGCTCTTGACCTTTGATAGTTCGCGGTGAGGAGTTTTGGCGGCGAGTCGGGCCCTTGAACCTTGCAGTTCGCGTGGAGTGATCTCTGGTTTCGTGGAACTTCGCGGTAGGAATTATCCTTGTACTGGTTCCTGGTCAGGTGTTTCCAGAGGTTTTGCCTTGCTCGAGTTGATGGCGTAGTTATGCTGCGCCTCTTCCCCGCCGTGATGGTCGTTTTGTCGTTCTGAGAGGTTACTTTTGAGGGCGTTTTCGTGGTCCGTGCTTCGCGATAGAAGCTTCATCTCTTCCTCCATGATGATGAAGTCCATTGCTTTTGGAGGGTATCCTGGATTGTCCGCGGCTTTTCCTGTAGTATCCACTTTGAACCGATTTATACCAGAGAGTCTTCCTCGAGGCGTCGATTGCGACATTGTCGCTGATGCCCGTTACTCTGCCATCACCAGTTTGAACCTTATGAAGTCGCGGCGACTTCGTCCTCCTTCGAGCTAGACTCCATAGTCAGCGTCAGGCGTCTCTCTATCCATGAACATGGAGTATTGTTTGAGCGCCGAGGCCATTTGGTGAAAGCTTCCGATGGAGTTCCTTTTGAGCCGGGAGAACCATTCGAGTGCAGCGCCCTTGAGGTGCTCGACAAAGAGAAGACAATGACCCGCGTCTCGTTCGCGCTTCGGGAGTTTGCATCTACCCATTGCGATCTGGAAAGACTGCAAGTGCGACTTAGGATCCGTCGTACCGTCATAGACCGGGATTTTGATTCTCCCTGGGTCTGAGATCGTGTTTCCGTGATCCGGCGGTGAACGGTGTTTTCTGTGCTTCCTCGAGAAGTCTATCGATCTCGGGGGCGGAACTGGTCGCCTGATGGATTTGTGATTTCTCCGCTTTCACTTCGGCCACGGTCTTCTTAAGAGATTCGCGGAGATCATGGATCTCGCTATTTCTACCGGCGTTCCTCCGATTTTGTCGGCGCTGGTTTTCATGGATCCGAAGTTTGATCCTCCGCGAAGTTCTTCCTGCTCCATCCAGTAGAGTTCTTCTTCCTCTTTTGTCATGGGCCTTTCGGAGGATACCGTCTGCCGAGCGGACTGGCTTCGGGTCCTCCTGGGGTCGATGTCAGCGTCTTCATCGGAAGGATCCGATTGGTCGCTGATATCTAGATCGATCGCCGGCGCCGCTTTCCTTGTTTCCGTAGCGGGAGTGGAAGGTTCTGCGAGGTCGTTTGCTGTCCTTTCGAGCCGTTTCCTCGGAGTGGGCTCTTCGGGCATCTTTTCGTGCCGGAGATCGAGTCGAAGTCTTCTGCCGCGGCGTGCCTTGGTGGATCCGCGCGGCAACTTGATCCTCGCAGTTAAGGTGTCGACCTGTTTTGCGAGCGAGGTTATCAGCTTGTCTGTTGTTCCGCCCGTGCCGGTGAGGTAAACAGTTCCTTCATCTGCCTGGCCTCAGTGTTTGCATCAGCAGTGACTGTGGGCGATCTCCAGCTGGAGTCTTCTCAGCGTTGGCGTCGGCGGGTGTTCCGTCTAGCTGGCTGATCTTTGGTGACGCCGGTAGACATGATCGCGTGTGCAGTTCGAGATAGATAGATCCGTAACCCCTCCTTCTAGCACCAAACTGTGAGAACCTAAATTACCGTCAAATTAAGTTGATTTGGAGGAAAGCCAAGTGAACCAAGCCTTCCTGAAGGTCCGGATATCTGCTGGGCGCACCGACAAAATCAGTCGACAAAGAAAATATGAAAACGAAATAAAATCGTAAGAACAAAGAATGGAGCAAAAGATCTTATTTCGAATCGCGTTTGGCGTGAACAACAGGTAAGAGCCTCGGCTAGAGGAGCTGTCGGTAAGTTCGCTAGTCTAGCAACCTAAGTTCTAACCTAGTTGAGTCGCAGCTCGCTAGTAAAAACGGAAAATAATGCCTAAGTTGCTCTAAGTGCTCTGGGAGTTTTGTGATCATTTGCTCCTCGCCCAAAGCTCTCCTTATATACTCTTCTTAAGACGGTCTATCTTCTTGCGGGCTGAATCGGGCTTTTTCCATTTTCGTCCATCTTCGTGTTTATCGGGAAACTTGACATTTATCTTCGGAAAACTTGACATTTATCTTCTGGAAACTTGACATTTATCTTCAGGAAACTTGACATTTATCTCTTATGTGAGGATAAAGATAAACCGTCATAGTTATCCTTCCTTTTCGGAAAATCGTAAGTGGGCCGTTTTGGCCACGTTTGGCCGTTTAGGCGTTTTTACGGTTTTTCGAAAAGGGACTGGAGAAGCTGTTAAGAAGCTGTTAAGAAGAAGGAAGCTTTAGGAAAAGGGACTGGAGAAGAAACAACAGGCCACAACGTCAGTGCTATCATAGAAGATGATTTTTGGAGAGTGGTTAAGAAAGAGAAGCTGCAAGAGGGAAGACTTCCAGATCAAAACAATTGGCGGCTACCAAGGGAATCGATCGATGTTAGGATCACCTCATCGATCAACGTACGCCACCAACAATCGATCGAAGGAACAAGACATGGATCTTGAAGAATCCACCAACGAGTGCAATGCTGTGAAGATACTTACTCACGAGGAGTTCGCAGCAAAACACCCACATCCGCCCAGCCCTTACCACGTCGACCGACGGGAAAAACGACCCATCGATTGACCGATTGATAAAGAAATCAATCGACACACTCCAGAAGCTGTCGATCGATATTCAGTTATCACACGCCGAGTGCAACTTCCCAAGATAGATGTTGCACGACTTAATGCACTCCGGGAGAAATCTAAGCCTTCCAGAAACCCACCAACCGCCATAATGAAGAAGCCCACGGATATTATTGATCCAATGGAGATAGAAAAGGAAAAAGATGGCAGAGTTCTCAGAAAAAAGAAAGAGAAGGTTTCCAAACACCTTAAAAGAGGAGTTAATGAGAAAGAGTTGGCAAGTTTCAGAAAGAGAGTTCTGAGGATACCTACAGAGAAACTTTGAAGAAGCCTACTTTTCACACAGATTGTGGATGTTTTCAGAGAGCCCAAGGAGACAGAAGAAGATATCAAGAGAATGTTCAACCAAGTCAGAGAAAGTATGAAGAAGAGGATCAAACTAGAGAGGAAGCGTGATCCAGGAAGTTCGTTCCTTGCTCAGTCCATGGGATCAACTTCCCACGTGCCCTATGTGATACAGGATCTGGAGTTAGCATCTTACCCAAGGTGATAGCAGATCATCTAGGTCTGAAGATAGAGCCTACTGAAGAATCGTTCATCTTTGTGGATTGTTCTCAGCAGAACTCGGAGGAATTGTGAGAAACCTTGAAGTCACCATAGGAGAAGCCCTAATTCCAGTGGACTTCCATGTCTTGGACGTCAAGATAACCCTACCTACTTCTTTGCTACTTGGAAGAGCCTTCCTAGCCACAGTTGAAGCAGTCTGCAACCTTCAGACAAACAAACTGTGCCTAACCCTGATCAACCCTACGGTCTACTGATCCATCACGAGTCCTCAAGGTCCCTAAGAAGATCCAAGACGACTCAGACCTTGTAGCTGTTTGCTATTGTGGAGATGAATCGACTCACAAGGCGAATACGAGAAAGAGACCGCAGAATCGATCGATAGAAACACTATCTCATCGATCATCTCTGGTGAACCGACATCGATCGACAGCCACACATGGTCATCGATCGATTCACTATTCAATCAGATCGAGGAGGAGTTTCCAGAAGGTGATTTCGAAGTAAACTCGTGGGAGAACGACTACTACATCCCACCATATGCTGCAAATACTACTCATCTCGAGGAGTATACTGATGATTACGAGGAGGAGAGAGCTATAGAATGTCAAAACCTTCGAGAAGATGAAGATCGACTTCTCCACCACAACCTCAGAATCACGACATCGATCGACAGGGTCTTCTCCCCATCGATCGATACTACTTGCCTCGCATCATTCGACAACACAGTCAACAACAAGCGAGACAGAGACTACTCAATCGGGAGCTGGGCAAGCGACTACCAGTACGAGAGCTTCGCAGTCGAGACCGCCGCACCAACATACATTCCCCAACCCGAAGAAGTCTCATCGATCGACACGGCACGAGTACAATCGACCGATAGGCCTGAACAACCATCGACCGATTCAGAACCAGTGCAATCGACCGATTCATACAACCAACCATCCGAGGTAACACACTCAAATATACTTAATTTCGGAAATCTAATACCGGATGAGTTTGGTATTTTCAGGGATTCACAAGGTTTTGCACGCTCAATGGATGGACGAACACTCCACATATCCAAAGAAGACATTGCAGACGTCCTACAGTTTGCCAATGGATCCCACCACCTATTCCAGACAGGAGACCATAAGCATCGAGGCGATACAATCCCGAACCGGAAGAGCCTTCGATATGGAGTTCGAAAATTCTTTTGGGAGCAGAGAAATGAGTATGGGGTCTACAGAGACGAGAATGGTTTTGCTAGAGGAATAGATGGTGACTTCATCAGTATTTCTAAAGACGACATCAAGAAACTGCTCCAAAGAACTTCAATGGACGAGCGCTCCTACATCTGTCTACCAGAGCACGCTAGTTCATTTACAAGAAGAGAATTGGTGCAAGAAACCTACACCAAGGACGAGATCAACGAGATGTACACGGTTTACTTGGAGAACGCAAATGGGAAAAGCTCTCCATGGAAAAAGTTTGGAAGAGGCCACAGACAAGCTTCAAGTGAGATGAACTGGATGTTCAGTGCAGACCAAGGATTACTCAAGAGGGTCCAACGTCTTGAGCTGGAACTTGAAGATCTTCGCAACGCACAGAACCATAGCAAGAAAAGATCAATATCGATCGACGAGTAACATCCACATCGATCGATCGGAACCCACACCATCGACCACTTACTCAAAGCGTGAGGTTGATGAGTCTCTTGGAGATATCTGGAAAGAATTGAAGAAAGCGAAGCTCGTCTCAGCATCAAACAAACCACAAACTGTGAGGGGATCTTGCACAACCTAGCAGATCTTAGAATCTGCACAGAAGAGCTGAGGAGATCTATCCGCCTTATCAATGAAGCACATGCAGATATGAACCCCGCTGCACCTTGCAATCCTTTTGGAGGATTGACCCGTCTGAAAGCAGTTGAGAGGAAAATTGCTGATATACACTTCTTAGTAGACAAAGAAGTGGAGGAACTCGCACTACGCATAGACACTACGCAGCAGGAGGCTGAGAAGTTCCAACGTCAACTTGATTATCAGGCTGCATCGATTGCATCGATCGACGAGCTCAACCTCACATCGATCGATAGGCGATTAACTGAAATCGACGGCCAGATGAAGCTCTTTGCAGAGAAGCTTCACGAGAATCTGCAGAAGCAAACATCGACCGATAAGCAAGCAGTTACATCGATCGATACACGGACTTCAGAGATCTGTACCAGAGCCGATTTGGATAAATTAGCTGATGATGTATACACAGCAATAACAAACGTGGATGATTCACAAGATAGACGTCTAGACCACACGTATTTCCCGCTTGTTAACGAGGTTGGAAGCATGGAATCTAGCATAGAAGGGATGCAGAAAGAAATCAAATCCATTCAGAGACAGCTTGCAAGCAGACCTGCGCCCTTAAAATCGATCGACCAAGCAACCAGCGCATCGATCGATGGACGTCAACAGCCATCGACCAATATTTCAACCGAGGAATCGATCGATACCAGCTCCATCCAAGACAAGATGATCCAACGCCTTGATTCAATGCAAGCAGAGCTCAGTGACCTTTCAGAACATGCCTACAGGAAGATAGGATGGCACGCGGTCAGCATTGAAAGTCATGAAGAGAGGATTCAAAGGATCACCGATGAGTTGATTGAGTTAAAGGAGAAACGAACCAGAGAATATGAAGCCACAAGAAGCCTATTTGACGCATGGTTCGGAGAGAAGAAAAACCCACTGTTAGGTAGTTTTTCATTTTATTTTTATTTTTAGGAATTTATTTTTCGTATTTGTTTTTCTTTGCCGTTACAATTAGACGATTGCCACTGAAATTGACCGACATGACACTGTCGATATCAATCGACATGAACCAAAAAGAAGCGATCGACGAAGATGACTCAACATCGATCGATACGCAACACGGTCAGGTATATCGTTCTAAACTTTTTGATATCAGTGTACTTTATTATTACCTATGCCTTCACTGGACTGGTTATACACTGGGGACAGTGTATGATTTAAGTCTGGGGGGGATGTTACTGATGCTGTTTACCTTTAAATTTCATAAAAATAAAATATTTTCAAAATGGTTTTCATTGAGTCAAGAAAGGGATAATGATAATTTAATTTTCACTTTTTATCTAACCAATCTTCTAGGCACCATTCTTAGATTTGTTGATGCAGAATGTACTATAGATGCTAAAGTTGATCACCTATCAGCTATGACAACACTTTCATTGATTGTCTGGAGGAACCAAAGCTGATTTCCAACCTAAACTGACAATTCTTTGCTTGTCTTGGGGCTTGGTATACATGGGATCGGATGCTTCAAACAAGTTTGGAAGGTAAAAGCCTTGTGTAGATAATTTTATCACCCTCTCTATCTCATTTTCATAATTAGATTTTAATTTTTTCTTCTGAAAAAAAAATCGAAAATTAGCTTAAATTTGTGTTCTAGGAGTAGTTAGATATTAACTAGGAAGGAATTGAAGAGCTTGGCGGTTACCCCCCTCAAGACTTGATTCATAAGAATTCTATAGGTAAAGGGTTCGAACAGGGCTTGGTGGTTACCCCCTTCAAGACTTGCTTCGCAATGAATCCTAGGATATAGGTCAAAAAGAAGTGAACATGACTTGGTGGCTGCAACCATTAAGGCTTGATTCATGGAAGCCTGTCTAATCTGGGTCAATGTCTTGCAAATGAAAGCAGACTTGACTAGGAGAGAAATAGTAGAGAGAGAGGATAGGAACTAATTTTTACCTGCAGGTCCAGAATACTTGTTTGAGCAACCTTGCATCCTGTGATCGATACTCCCAAGGTAAAGCCTGCACTTTTATTTTTATGTATAGAAATGAAATCAGTAGAGGGTTAGTCAGACATGATTGCTAAGTTGTTGGCTAGATGATCAAGGTAGCTTAACTAGGATATTGCATAATATGCTACGTGATTGACAGACTCTTAGATGTGGTTTGCAACAAAGTAGAGGTTATGATTCTAAGTTTGAATTTGATTTAGTCCCTGCTTTTCAAAACCTCTTTCATAAAGACTGCATGTGTGTTTGCTTGAGGACAAGCAAAAGATTAAGTCTGGGGGGAGTTGATATACCATGGATTTTACCCGTTTTACCCTGGTATATGAGTGTTTTACTACTATTATCTATGTTTTGGAGTCTATTAGGTATGTTTTCAGGTTCAAGCATTTTGGAGAAAAGTGATGTTTTAGGTGCCTTTTGGAGCTTAAAGAAGAGTTCACCGAGATCAAGACTAGAGGTCGACATCAAAATTACACATCGATCGATGCACACTCTGTGCAATCGATCGACACACATTAGCCAAAGGACGATACATCGAGACCATAATCGATCGATGTACACCTTGTACTATCGATCGATACTGAGGCGGCTGAAAGACAAGTTGGACCTGGCCGAACTTGAAGCCCAAGATATCACATTTTACAAGAATGCCCCTGACGAGTTTTTTAACCTAATGAACTCATATATTTATATGCCTAAGTGTTTTGGCATTGAAAACAAGCTTTCTTTTCATTCAAGTCTTTTTGTTATACAATCTTTTACAGTAATAGAAGTTTTAAGAGTTTCTTCTGCTTCTACTCATTTTCTTTCAGTTCTTTATTTACAAAGGTTATAGGATTCTAGATCTAGAGGAAAGATCCAAAGAGATTTGTGATTGGAACTTAAGTGTTCATTCCTCTAATATATCTATGAACTCCTATTATTACCTTGTTGTTATGAACTACTTAGCCATGTCTGAGTAGATTCACTTGTTAGATTTAGGGTTTAAATAGGATATGAGGGATTAGCCCCAGCCTATAATTGCTATAGTTGTGATATTTATTGTTAGGATTGTTCATTAATGCTTTTCTAGCTTAGCTACCTAGAACATGAACTTGGATTGCATTGATTTATTACATGCAATACCTGATAACATCCTAAACATGCTATGACCCTCTTGAGATATCGAAGCTGATCTAAGATCATGGTGAGCATTGTATCAACTCAGCATAAAGCTTGCTTAGAGCCGTATCGATCGATACTCCTATAGAGTAATCGATCGACGTAGCTAGAGGTGTATCGGTCGATATTCCTATCGAACTATCGGCGATACCAGCGCAGTAGCCGACCGCAACACCATTTAGCATCTAAGTAATAGATGGTCTAAATAATGCGAGAGCTGATGGATTCATTTAATAAGTGTTGAGCTCTGACATATCATGCAAGCAACTTGTTAGCCTTTATAGTATTTATAATCCTGAATTCCTGAATACTTACCCTGAATCTAACTACTTTTCTTTATTGTTTTCAAAACCAAATCCTTTTAACTGAGTAATCTCATCCTTACTCAGCAAACCTGCACTTTACTTTAAACTATTTTCAACCTAGCATAGTCATTAAGATTGCATCTTATTTGTACACTAGCTCTCTGTGGATTCGATCCCTAAGTACTACAACTGAACCTCATATTTGAGAAAGTAAAGTCACTCCTTAGGGTAATTTGAGTGGTATCAAAACTCCTCTTAAGGCAGTTTGCTCTTTCCCTTTCTGCCCCTGGTCGAGTTTATCGCTTCACGGAAATATTCAATTTTTCTCCGATCTTTCCGTTATCTTTGGAAACTTCACATTTATCCTCTGAACTTGACATTTATCTTCCCCTGCATAACAAAAGATAAACCATCAAAACGATTGGGCTTGATCCTGCACAAAATCGAGAGTGGGATTTTAGTCGTGTTCTGGACATATTCAGGTCATTTTCCGACAAGCGTTTTTTTTCGATTTTATCGAAATAGCGTGTTTTAAGAAATGACGTCGATGGCGAGTTGGCCATACTGCTTGATCCAACTCGCCATCTTGGCGAGTTGGAAGTGTTCCACCTCACCAAGATGGCGAGTTGGTCTCTCCTTTCTTCTTTTTTTATTTAAATTTTTTTTGACCCAACTCGCTATCTTGGCGAGTTGGAAGTGCTCCAACTCGCTAAGATGGCAAGTTGGCCTTGTTTCCGAGCCCAGCTCGCCAAATTGGCGAGTTTGAAGTGCTCCACCTCGCCAAGATGGCGAGTTGGCCTTGGTTCAGGAACCAACTCGCCATCTTGGAGAGTTGCAAGTGTTCCAAATCGCCAAGATGGTGAGTTAGCCTTGTTTCATGGTCCAACACGCCATCTTGGCGAGTTGGTAGTGCTTCAACTTGTTATTTTGGCGAGTTGGTTGTCTTGCTTGGCCTGATTCGTTTGTTTGGTGAGTTTGTTTGTATGTTCGGATAGTCAAACTTTCGTAATCGTCTCGTTGTCCGAGGCTTAGAGTAGTCTCTCTCGAGATTTCTTATTTCCCGATTCCTGTTGGAGGTCGAATTAAGACTTGACTTAGGTCTCTCGTGCTCTTTTTATCTTCTTTTTCAAAAGAAAACATTTTTCGAGAAGTTTCTGACGTTTGATTTTTCCGTGATCGATTTCGACCCCAACAGTTAGCCCCTAGCTCGTTAGAATTGTGATATTCTCTCGAACGAGTTAGTATGCCAGGTAAGTTAGGCAGAATCTAAGGTCAGAAATTTTTGAAAGTAAATAATAAATTTTCTTATCTATAAGTATGTGGAGTAAGTTTTCAAATTCTTTACTTGCTTACTCTCACAACTCTTTCTAAGATAGAAAATTCCTTTCTTTCTTCTCTCTCCTTGGCATAAAGAGAATTTTTATTTTGAGACCATGTCTTCAAGAAGAAAATCTTCTAGCAAGTCTCATCGCGATTGCTTTGTTTCCGGTGGTTCTAGCTCGCGTTTTAGTGATGCCGTGCCGAAGGTAGAGTTCGAGATCCCTTCAGTCGACCCTGAGGAGGAAGAGGCATACTGGAAGGCGAATTGTGTGGTGAATAGGCCCGGGATATGGAATCCTTGTCATTCCGTGCCAATCCCATGGAGGATTTCCCAAGCAGGAGTTGTCCCAATGGTCTTGATGCCATTCAGAGTTTCTGCCGAGTTCCTGAGTCAGTAGAGTCTCGCCTTCCCGAAGCCGGAGAAACTGCTGAATCTCCGCCCGAAGGCTACTTTACATGTTTCGAGGCACACTTAATGCAATGCCATCTTTGGTTTCCCATCCCGGCAGTCACTGCGAAGCTTCTCAACGGTTTTAGGTTGTCGATAAGCCAGATTTACCCGTGCGGCTTACAGCACACCGTCGGGATTCTGGTGCTGAATTACGAACTAGGTGTGACTCTCAATGTTAGCCATTTTGAATCCCTGCTGAAACCTTGCGGAAATTCGACCATGGTTCAGATAAAACCTCATACGAACATGGCGATCATAAAGGAGTTCTACTCGAACTACCATCGCTGGAAAGACTATTTTTTCTTCGTTTGAGTTGATGACGCGTCCGTAGAGGTGAGCGGTATTCCTTTCCTTCGGACCACATGGGGTCGGAAAGGTACTTCCAACCGAGCACCAGTTTGTTTCTGACGATGTGTGTGATCTTACGATTTTTCTTTTGCAGTGACCAATCCCTTCCTTTCCACTCCAGACGGTCTGAATGACATCAGAGAATTGTTTCGTGGAGAGGAATGCTTCTGGGCCTCGTTCACACCAAAACGGGTCCGCCGTGCCATTGCCCTTCACCATTCCCGGCTAGAGCCAGGCTTACCGGCTGGAGAAGAGTCAGGATCAAGTATGGATGGTTTTGTGCCGTGCAAGGACCAGAAAAAGAAGGTAAAATCAGAAAAACGCAAGGGTAAAAACATCGCTGTTGACAACGTTGAGGCCGAGGGGCAAGATTTTCCCAATGACGTGATCAGGGAATACCTTAACAGTGGTGAGCCAGTCGACCTCGATGAGTTTTTTGACTTTGATCCTCCAGCCGATGATGGGTCCAATGAGGTGCCAGAGTTCGCTGAGGCGTCAGGGATGATTAACGGGGTAAATTCTAATTCTTTCTTCTATTGCCAAGCTCTTTGTTGTTTGTTTTTTGAACTCAAGGGTTTTTGCAGGCCCTTCTTTCCGTAAGCCAGGCTCTTAGTGTGAGCAGACAGGAAGCTCGCATGGCTCAGTTCAAGGCTGAGATGGCCGTCAAGGAGATTGCTCGCCTGAAAGGCGAACTGGAGCTTTCCCATTGTCGTGGGAGAGAACCGCCGAGGCAGAAATTCGTCGTGCCTATAGGCGAGTGTGGGAACCGAAATTCACACCGTCAATTTTCGTAAATTAAGGAAAGTCAAGAAACCCTAGCTTTCCCTGAGGTTCCGGATTCTCTGCGAGAGCCAACGAAGAGTGACCAAATAAATGCGGAAAAATATGTAAGGACAATAAATCGAGTTGGAAAAAGTAGATCGTTATTTCGAGTTTGCGTATGAGCGTTCCAAAAGTAAAAGCATACAAGAAGCTTGTCTGGAAACAGGATTACAAAGGAAATCATATGACAAAAGACGAGACTAAGTTTATCAGTAGTACCACCTATGTCAAGGGAAAACCTATGACCGCAAAGTTTTGGGACTGGACCTTATGGAAGGCTGCCTACGTACCCCTTTCGAGGATCAAGTCGAACGTAGTTCAATTAGAAAGATTTGTACAAGAGATCGAACTGCCTCGGCGAGTTCGTCTAGTATGAGTGCAAGTCATAGAAACATACATGTCAATAATAATGCCTAGGGTTTCTAAGTGCGGAGTTCTAGAGACTCAGAAAAGTCTTCTTTGTCTTTAGCTTTAGCTCCCCTTATATATGCCCTCTAGGTCGTTTTAGAAATCTCTCGGAAATTTTTCTTTTTCTTCTCGATCCTCATCATTATCTTGGAAACTCGATATTAATCTTCCGATTTCGCGAGATTTCACCTTATCCTGCAAGTAGGATAAATCGTCATAACATTGCTGGGCTAGATTTCGAATGGAATCGTAAGTGGTTTTGGGCTGTGTTCTAGGCCTCTTCGGACCGTCTTCCGACTTGAACATTTTTACGATTTCTTTGAAAGTACGCTCCTTGGTACGACGTCGATTAAAGAGGAAGTTCATACTCCTTGTATAGTTTAGACGATTATGATGTTAAGTTAACCGTCGCCATTTTACGATAATTACAAACTTCATTCGGGAATATGGACCTTGACGGTTCTTATCGTAAGATTCCAGTGGTAACTCCGATCGAGACGAAACGAGGGACTGATCTTTTCGAGCTATGATATACCATGAATTTGACCTGATTTTACCCATGGTATATAATTGTTTTAGAATATATTTTATGTGTTTTGGAGTCTATTTAGAGTATTTACAGGTTCAGGGACGTTTCGGAGGAAAGTGGTGATTTTGGTGTCTTTTGGAGCCTTTTGAGTGTAGGACTGCAAAGACGCGTCAGATATTTAGCTATGAATGAAGACCTTACCACCATTAGATTGAGACCATATTGTGACACAAGATATAAATTTTAGTTAGCTTTCCAATGCCACTGGTTTGGGATCAATCAGCATCCTGTAGCAGAAGTTATACCCGTTTTACTGAAGAGTGGTCAGTCTGCCTCGCGAGAGGAAGCTGTCGAGAAGATGAATGGATGACGATCGACGCAACAGACTTGGTGTCAATCGACATGGATCCCAGAATGTGGGCCGAGCCTAATTTATGACCGACTGAAACCCAGAAGCTACCACAAATTACCAATATGCCTCTGGACGAGCAGAAACCCTATTTATGTGTTTTCTAAGCCATTGTTGACGGCTACGCTTTCTACACTTTCTATTATTCTATCCTATTGTTTTCTCTTAGGGTTTAGAGAGAAGATAAATTCTCCTTCATAGATTGATTGGAACTACATTGGTTTTATCATTGATTTCTATTCTATTATTATTCAGACTATGATTTCTATTATTGCTGCCATGTCTGAGTAATTCTCTTGTTAGGTTTAGGGATTTCATGAGCTTAATGTCAAACTGATAATCAATTAGGATTGCTAGGTTATCTATAGATCTCTACACCAGGTGATTTGTAATACTAGGATCTGGAGTAGTTAGAAAAGCATGACAGTGTGACTAATTGCTTGAACCTAGAATCATAGGACAATTGAGAGGCACGAAAGTACCATCAATTAATGGAACACGAGCTCTGCTTTGATTAGATACCTAGGCGCATACGATAGTTGGTCTAGAAATCTAGTTGAACATAATCGATTAGGTCGCTAATGCTTGTCTGAGGTAGTATGATGTCTTGCATATTTTCAATGTTTTAGCCATCTTTATCATGCATTCTTTATCTTATAGATTAATTTTTAGACATATTTAGGATCCATTTTGCATTCATAAGTCCTTATCAGGTGTTGGAGTGTTCCATGGAGTAAAAGAAGGTGTTGAGAGTCGTTTTGATGCAAAAATGAGATGAAGAAGGTGCTTCGCCAAATTTGGGACGAGTCAGCCTCGATTTGGATCAGCCGGACAGTCCTTGGTGAAGAATGGGACAAGAACCGGACGTGACCAAGACATGGAGGACGGCCGTGGGCGCTGGGACGCGGGTACACTACCTGCGCAGCCTTGGAACATCCGAAGCTGGACGGCCGATGCGCGGCCGGACATGCGTGGGACGCCATACCCGCGCGGGATCGGAACGATGCGGAAACAGGCTGGTGCGCAGGACGCCATACCCGCGCGGGACAAGGCCGATACAAGGACAGCGACGTGCGCGGGCTGATACACGCGGGTCACCTTACCCGCGTGGGACAAGGAACGGCGCAGGACGGGACGCGTGGGCTGGACGTGCGCGGGCTGGATGAGGCCAACCTACCCTGAGCGTTTTTCACCCTCTCTTCCTCTTGGTTGAAGCCGACCTTTTAGTAATCTTTAATGATGTTTTTAGGTTTTCTAAGCCAAGTATAAATACTCTTGTTAGCCCCAAAGTGGGACTTATGTTATTTTCTCTCTAAAACACAAAAAAATTTGGTGAAAGTCTTATCTTTGAATCATAATCTCATCTTATCTTTGTGTTCTTGAGTGTTTGATTTCATCTTCTTTCTTTCTCTACATGATGAAGCTTGAATCTCTCATGGCTTTAAGAGTAAGCATGTGGATTAGTGAGTAGATCCATTTAAGATTCATGGGTTAGGGTGATTAAGTGTAAATCCAAGGTGTTTAGTGTTAGATCTTTCTTTTCCTTGCATGATTGGGTGTTTTTAATGCTATATATTTGAGTTGGCCTCTCAAACATAGAGCTTTAGGCATTTCCGCCCGGAAGGTGTTCGATGAAATGCCTGAACCAACTCATATATGCTTTTTTTAAGACCCCGATCCGGCCGACTAGGCCGTGGTCGATGCCTCACGTCGCTCGGTCCATACCCTGACCGAACCTCTAAAAATTTTGCCCTTTATTTAAAACATCGCCCATAACTACTAGCTAGCTCGAAGGTCAATCCTACGTAAACCGAGTCATACAAATCCGAGGTTCCATTCCCCTAAATCATTCTATCTAGATCGAAGCAACATTGCTAGATCATACCTTTGCCACATACACAGTGTTTGTTAGCTCGTTGTCCCAGCTGCCAAAGCTGGATGGATAGCTCGTCCAGCTCAGCTGAGCTGAACCACTTCACTTGAGGTTCAATACTCTCTTCCAGCTGATCGAGCTGTGAGGTAGCTTTGCCCAGCTCCCCGTCCACTCGTCCAATTCTCCATATACCTGTATAAACCCTTCCCCTTGGTACTTAGTCATTCAGCCAACCATCCCCACAGACTAAGTACCTTTGGAAAGTCTTCAGCTACAAAAACGACCTCAAGCAAACATGCTCCAAAAATTAATTAAAATATATTAAAACTCATGATAAATCCCAACTAAGAGATTCCCATAATCAGAATTCTCAGAGCCGATCTCGATCATATAGATCTCGACTAAAATCAGTCAAACCGGCCATAGGGTGACTGCATCAAATCAATCCCTAAAACTCAATTAAAATTCATGACAATTCATGATAAATCATTACTAATAATAATCCATGGTCAGATATCAATGAATCCCTCTGGATCATATAGATCTCGACCATGACCAGTCCGGCCGATGGCCAAAGACTTCATACCTGAAACCGGCCAAGGCCTGGTTTAGTACCACCATGTCTCAGGCGTGTGCTCCCCGGGAACCAAGTCCTTTCATGGACTAACAAGGCCCATCAGATCCTAAGTCAATCAACCAACCACCCCACATGACTCAAAACTGATGAGTCTTCGCACTTCCTAACCGGCCATGGAACCATGTCCCACTGAACCTGATTAGTATTGCTCTTACCACCGGTGCATCCTTTGATCCATCAGATCAGACACCTTGATCTACCATCCATGGATCAGGTCGTCCATCCTTGCCCATGATCAGATCACACACGGCCTTCCTTGTATAAACACACCAGCACAATACTTGTGGTCCATACCAACAAGTACTAGCCTTACTCCTCTCCTTTGCTTGCTGTTGGATCCAAACGAATTGGACCTTGCACTCCACATGGTTCCTCTGATACTAGGATCCCCATGTGTGTGGGAACCGAAATTCGCACTGTCGATTTTAATGAATAAGATTGCGGAGGAAAGCCAAGTTAACCCGACTTTCCTTGAAGGTCAGGATTCTCTGCGACAGCCAACGACAAGTGACCGAGTAATGCGGAAAAGGTTTTGTTAAGATTGGGGACTGGAACTTAAGAAAGGCTGCCTACGTACCCCTTTCGAGGATCAAGTTGGACGTAGTTCAGTTAAAAAGAGTTGAACAAGAGATCGAACCGTCTGGGCGGGTTCGTCTAGTATGAGCGTTTGTCATAGAAACAGGCATGTCGAAGATAATGCCTAGGGTTTCTATGTGCGGAGCTCTTAAATAAAAGAATTGTCCGATCCTTCCGAGAGGAGCGGAGATTTGCGAGCAGGAGGCGGCCAGACGTTCTAGGGCCTGGTTCATCTAGTATGAGCGTTAGTCATAGAAACGGGCATGTCGAAGATAATGCCTAGGGTTTCTATGTGCGGAGCTCTGAGTAAGAGAATTGTTAGATCCTTCCGAGAGGAGCGGGGTCTGCGGAGAAGATAAAGCTAGAACAAGAGGCGGCCAGACGTTCTAAGTCCTGCCTCGCTGGCCTAACCGCCTAAGTTCTAAGTTCTCTAAGCTAGCAGGAGTTCTCTAAGTCTAGATTCTAGGATTTTCGGATCCTCTTCTCCTCTGCTTTTGCTCTCCTTATATACCCACTCCTAGGTCGGTTTTCCTTAGGATGATGGACCTCGCCTTTGGGCCCAAGTTTATCTCTTCAGGAAGTATTCCATTTTCGTCGATCTTTGTAATTATCCTCGAGTTTTCCCCTATTTTTCGGTGACTTGATGTTTATCCGATGTTCGGGAAATCGGATAAACCGTCATAGCCAGATTGGGCCTGAATTCTTAAAATCGTAAGTAAGTCCGTGGACTTGTCTTAAGTCGTTGAACGTTTTTATACGGTTTCTCGGAAAGACTATCTTTCTCGTAAAATAAACCGCATAGCCTAAAGGATCGATGTTCGAGTTAATCGATCTTGTTTTATGCGATATCTTCTACGAGAAATCCAATCCTTCTATTTTGTCGTAAAACATCGAGGACGATTCCAACCGAATCGAAAGATGTTCATTCCATAGCCGTGATCGTACCAAACTCACGAGGATCGATCCAAACAAGCCAAGATGGGATCAGACCGAGCATGATGGGACCGAGACCAGGACGAGGGCCGTCAACCGGCATCATGGGCTTGCCGCCGGGCGGGCCGCTTGGACGCTGTGGCGACGCCAGGCGGCTTGCCGCCCGCCAGGCCGGCTTGCCGCCGGCGCCAGGCCGGCCCGCGTGGCGCTGCCTCGGCGCCAGGCGAGTGCCGCCGGCGGCCGCCCGCGTGGCGTGCCGCCCGGCGCCAGGCGGCTCGCATGATGTGTGCCGCCGGCGCCAGGGGTTCTTTGCCGCCCATGGGTTTTCCGTTGCCCGATCTTTCCCTCGTTAGTCGTTCGTGCGGGAAATCTTTGAGTTCGGAAGGATCTTTAGCCGTAGATTTCGAGATAACCGTTTTCGACCTCACCAGAGAGTGGATATTTTAATTTGAGAAAATCTCGTATAACTTCTTTTCAAATTATCCGAGACTTTTTGTTTTAAGAAATACTTTCCAGAGACTTTCAGTCATTGATTCCGTCGTGACCGATTTTGACACCAACAATGTGTCTCATCAATGGGTCGGATCCATGGTTAACACCATGATCAAACCCAACATAAAACCATGAACCATCATGGATCACTATCCAATGAACAGCATCTAACTATCACCCCACATGGATGAAGTAGATCAACAATGGGAGCCGTACCTTCGACTCTCCATCAACTGGTTAAATTCCCGACCCCCTGGGGGATCCGAATGATCTGAGGGGATCAGGAGAATTCCAGAGCCTGCTATCAGACCACCCTAAAGGGGAAGACCAAGGTCTTATAGCAATTACAGAAAAAGCTTCCAGCTCCGCACGCAGAAAAGCCGGAAGTAGAAGACATGGACGAGGTGCCCTTGGTAGAAGGAGATGCAACGCGAAGCCTACAAATAGGGTCCAAGCTCCCAGAAGGATCGAGAGAGGGGCTGATAGACTTCCGAAGATCTAACTCCGACTATATCGCGTGGTCTCACGGAGACATGCCAGGAATCGACCATGAGGTAATCATGCACAAGTTACAAGTGGATCCCCAGTATCCACCCGTTCGACAGAAAAGAAGGGAATTCACCCCAGAAAGGGACGAAATCATCAACAAGGAAGTAAGGAACCTGCTGGACGCCAGGTTCATACGGGAAGTCCTGTATCCAGAGTGGCTGGCCAACGTGGTCGTAGTGAAGAAGAAGAATGGGAAGTGGAGAGTCTGTATCGATTTTACAGATCTCAACAAGTCGTGTCCTAAGGATCCCTTTCCCCTTCCTCACATAGACAAACTAGTCGATGCCACTGCAGGACATCAACTCATGAGCTTCATGGATGCATTCTCGGGTTACAACCAGATCCTTATGCATCCTGAGGACCAGGAGAAGACCTCCTTTATGAAATCCAGGGGCATCTACTGCTATAAGGTCATGCCTTTCGGATTGAAAAACGCCGGGTCTACCTACCAGAGGCTGGTAAACATGATGTTCGCAGATCAGATAGGCAAACAATGGAGGTCTATATTGAAGACATGTTGGTCAAGTCCCTCGAGGCAGAAGACAATATCTCTCATCTGTAGCAAGCCTTTACCACGCTAAGGAAATACCACATGAAGCTCAACCCCACGAAGTGTTCTTTCGGAGTCAGCCCCGCAAAGTTCCTCGGGGGCATAGTCACCTACCGGGGCATAGAGGCTAACTCAGAGCAGATAAGGGCTACCCAGGTGATACCTTCTCCTCGAAACATGAAAGAGGTGCAAAGATTTACAGGCCGAATAGCCACCTTGAGTAGGATTATCTCCAGACTGTTCGATAAATCTCACGCATTCTTCGAGGCTCTGAAGAATCCTCAAGAATTCCAATGGAGTAATAAGTGCGAGCACGCCCTGGATGATCTGAAGATTTATCTGACTATTCCACCTCTCCTATCAAAGCCTCTCGACGGAAAGATCTTGCTACCGTACCTGGCAGTGTCGGAACATGCAGTAAGCGGAGCCTTTGTAAGGAAAGAAGGTAGGAGGCAGCACCCATCTACTATGTAAGCAAATCATTGCTGAATGCCGAGACTCGTTATAATCATCTCGAGAAGCTAGCATTAGCACTGGTCACGACAGCCCGCAAACTACGCTCCTACTTCCAGGCCCATCAAATTGTAGTAGTGACTTTTTATGCTATCAAAGCAGTCCTCCACAAGCCTGGAGTACCCAGACGCCTTGCCAAATGTGCAGTGGAGCTGGGAGAGTACGATGTATCTTCCGGTCTGCCATTGCTATCAAGTCGCGGGTCCTGGCCGACCTTATTGCTTAATTATCTCCCTTGATGCTTCCGGCCTTACAGCAAGAGATGAGCCTACAGGGCAAAGAAGGGATATTCTACATTGATGCCTCCAGCAACATCAGAGATATAGTCCTATGTTCAGTCCTAACCTCCCCAATCGGAGAACCTGCGTCAACGACCATGAGATGCGACCTCGAGATGGCCAATAATGAAAATGAAGACCAGGCCCTGGTCACAAATTCAACAATCTCCCCCGGAGAGAAAGCTCCTTATAAGGTAATCGAGGTGCAGGGGGCAGGAGCCTATAAGCTACAAGACCGTAAATGCAAGGTACAACCTAATTGCTGGAACACCTTGCACCTCAAACTCTACCATTTTTGAAACGATCTCTGGATCAGGCTTTTTATAGTTATATTACTATCTACATTTATTTAGGTACACTGGTTTCCTACTCCTATGTATGCTGATAAAAACGTCTCCGGACTAAAGCTTATATAATTCATTTAGTTTCGACTAAAGGAGTCTAAGGAACTCCACTGTACTTAAAGGGGCATACTAGCTGGATCAGGTCCCAAGGGTTCCCTCGATCCTGGCAAACCCTACATCTCCGTGACACGATTCACAAAAACATTGGGTGTATGACGTACAGGAAAGGGCCTGCACAACCCTAGTACACTGTCAAAGACACCTCAGTCCATGCGTAAAAGTCTCGAGCTAACGTAGGGACCGCACGTACTACTGCCCAAAACCCTGCATTAAAAACGCCACAAGCTATACACAATGCAGGGCGTATGACGTATAACTGCAGAGTTCTGTCATCAGCCTGGAACTGATGCAGGGAGCAAACGGTGCAAAGAACCCCGGATCACTTCATATTCACTACTTCTCCAGACGTGGAAAGTAGTAAGTCTGGCACTTGGAAAACTACGACGAGTAGATCCACACCAGCTCCAAATTAAAGACTGAGAGTGGCTTTCTGCAGAAAGCAAAGTGCAGCATGATAGGATCTCGATAGTGGCCTACTTCTGAGCGGCAATACGCGAATCCTTGACCCGAGATAGTTAGCGGCCTACCCAGGGGGGGCAGAACACGATCTCGATGAAAACAACCTCCGGTTTTAAACCAGAACCTTCGGGTTCTAAATCTTAACCTCAGGGTTTAATAAAAATCTCCAGATTTTTATAAAAACCTTCGGGTTCTAAAGTTCAGACCTTAGGGTTCAAGCAAAAATCTCCGGATTTATTCAAAACCTTCGGTTTCTAAGTTCCAAACTTGGGGCTCAAACCAAAATCTTCGGATCTAAATTGGATCTCCAGGTTCTAGATCAAAATTTCAGGCAGCGCAGTTTATTTCTTCTAGGCTACAAGCCTCAAGAACGACCTAAACGAATACTTTTATTCCACAAAGGGAGATTATTCCAACAAACATCGAAGAATCCTCAAGCAGAAGGGTCAATGTCCATATCCGAGGATGGAGGGATAACAGGCTCATCTTCGAAAGAAGGGGGTCAACCCCTTTGAGTCTCGCTTCGGCCAAGACTATGGTCTTGAAATGGTCCAACTCCCTGGCCATATTCCAATTATGAGCTTGTCCATTGAGCTACTCCCTCATTACCTCCCATCGAGAGGTAATCCTCCCTCCATTTACGGCCATTGTCATCCTATCCTCTGAGGCTCTTAGCTCCCCTTCAAGTTTTGTGAATGCCTCCTCCAGCTCCTGCTTTTCCCGGATTAATCTCAGCGCCTCCGCCGAAGAATTATCTACTAAACCCTCGATTGCTTTGGTCTTGGCCTGAAGATCACAAAGTTCCATCTCCTTAGCAACGCGTTTTCTCACCACCTCAGACAATTTCCGGGTCAGCTTCTCAACTTCCTCCCGGGAAAAATATGGACTCTCCCCCAATAGCCGATCTCCCAAGTGATGCAACTGAGAAATGGTCTGCATTGAAATCACCAAGTAAGAATCACGACAAAAGGTTGAGCTTCAAAACTGAAAAGTCCTGCCCTTACCCGAAGAAGTTGTTGGTGTCAAAATCGGTCACGACGGAATCAATGACTGAAAGTCTCTTGAAAGTATTTCTTAAAACAAAAAGTCTTGTATAATTTGAAAAGAAGTTATACGAGATTTTCTCAAATTAGAATATCCACTCTCTGGTGAGGTCGAAAACGGTTATCTCGAAATCTACGGCTAAAGATCCTTCCAAACTCAAAGATTTCCCTTGAGCGACTAGCGGGGAAAAATCGGCAGCGGAAAACCCACGAGTGACAAGAACTCCTGGCGCCCACCGCCTGGCGCCGGCAAGCCCGACGCCGGTCGGCGGCCTCGTCCTGGTCTCGGTCCCATCATGCGGTCTGATCCCATCTTGGCTTGTTTGGATCGATCCTCGTGAGTTTGAATGCGATCCGACTCGGAATGAACATCTTCGATTCGGTTGGAATCGTCCTCGATGTTTCGACAAAAACTAGAAGGATTGGATTTCGTAGAAGATATCGTATAAAACAAAGATCGATTAACTTGAACATCGATCCTTTAGGCTATCACGGTTTATTTTACGAGAAAGATAGTCTTTTAGAAATCGTATAAAGCGTTCAACGACTTAAGACAAGTCCACGGACTTACTTACGATTTTAAGAATTAAGACCCAATCAGACTATGGCGGTTTATCCAATTTCGAACATCGGATAAATATCAAGTCACCGAAAAAGGAGAAAACTTCGAGGATAATTATGAAGATCGGAAATGGAATATTTCAAGGAGAAGAAGGATCGAAAATCCTAGAATCTCGACTTAGAGAGCTCTTGTTAGCTGATAGAACTTAGAATTTAGGTGGTTAGACTAGCAAGGCAGGCCCTAGAGCGTCTGGCGCCTCCTGCTCGCAAAATATCCGCTCCTCTGGAAGGATCGGACAATTCTTTACTTCAGAGCTCCGCACATAGAACCCTAGGCGTTATCTTCGACATGCCTGTTTCTATGACAAGCGCTCATACTAGGCGAACCGCTTGACAGTTCGATCTCTTGTTCAATTCTTTCTAAACTGAACTACGTCCGACTTGATCCTCGAAGAGTGCGTAGGCAGCCTTTCTTAAGGTCCAGTCGCAAATCTTAACAAAACTTTTCGCATTTATTCAGTCACTTGTCGTTGGCTGTCGCGAGAATCCGGACCTTCAGGAAAGTCGGGTTAACGGCTTTCCTCCGTTTCTATTCATTAAAATCGGCGGTGTGAATTTCGGTTCCCACAGTTTGGCTAAAAGAGGGGCACGGATTACTCTTACTCATACAGCCGCAAGCGCAGTCGAACCGATGTCGGAAATATGAAAGAAAAAGTTGCAGTTTCGTCAGCGATGGTAAAACAACTCCAGCAGCGACTGTTCCTACGGCCAGCGCACGCCAAGCGCCACGGTGCTCGAACAAATCAAAAACCTAGCGCGGCTTTCTGCCACAGGAAGAGCGAAGCGAGCTCGCAATTTCTCTATCTAAACATAAAGGGCAGCGATAAAATATATCAAACCCCAAAATTTGTCTTGTTACCAAGTTAGAGAAATGCATAGCGAGCAAGGTTTCTCGAAAACGTTTTTCGAGAACCTCTCGAAAAATAAAACTTTCTCCTCGAAACCTTGGGAAACCCTATATTACTCGCGGAACAGAAGCACGGCAAATCGGTTCACCGATTCCTACTGCCATACTTCTTACAAACAACTCTCGAGGAACAAACGGGAAAACGAAAGGAGGTCGGAGCTTGATCTTACTAGGACGACTTGCCATAGGGTAAGATCAGTCTTCCCAGTCCGCCTTAGTAAGAGCCACTTTTTCTCCTTTGTGTCTAGGTCAAAATGGCTTTCGTTTCATCTCAATCGGAGTTTCCGTTGAGATTTGACGAAGAGAACAAAGTCACTGTCCCGGCCACCTCGCCGTGGGCAAGGACAAACATTACCGAGGTCACCTCACCCTCCGACATGGCTACCTCGCCACAGGGTGAACTCACCTTCGTTATCCTTTGAGTCTAGATCATAGTGGCTTTCGTTTCGTCTCAATCGGAGTTTCCGTTGAGATTTTCGAAGGAACAAAATCACTTTCCCAGCCACCTCGCCCGTGGACGAGAACAACCATCACCAAGGTCACCTCGCCCATGGCCACCTCGCCTGTGGAAACCTCACTTTGCTCTTCTTTGAGTCTAGGTCAAGATGGTTTTCGTTTCGTCTCTGCCTGAGTTTTCGTAACTCGATCTTTGAGTCCGTGAGCCCCGGGGATCGACGAAGGCGAGCAACAGCAGCATCAGCGGGCGGACCGCGCGAGGCGGCGGCGCTGGCGCGGCGACGACCGACCACACCGCGCCTTGCACCGGCGGCAGGGCCCGTCGTTTCCCGTCTTCCGCCAGCGGCAAGGGTCCTGGCGCCCATCCGTGAAGTCATCTCATGATCTCGGGCAACGGCAACATCTTGGTCCCTTAAACCCATGTTCGGATTGTTCGAGAAACACGACGATTCTTCCACAAAGCCTTCTCGATTGTTTAACAAAGTTCATATTTTAAAATAAGCTCGGCAATATTTTATGAAACACCATTCGTAAAGTCATACAAGATCATATGAAACGATAAGGACCTAACCAGTTCGCTCATAGCCTGATGAGCTAATAGCCTCACTCGAGTGGCGTCTTGCCCAATGTCTCCAATTGTCTAAAGCACCCACCTTAGCCTTCTTCGAGTTATCGCCTACTTCTCCTCCCTTTGTTTCAACGATTCTGTAATGTTCCTTCGGACACATTGTCAATTTAACCAGCAGTACGAAGAAACGAGAACAGGAACTTGGGCGTTCATATCTCTCTTTCGCTCCGATATTCTCGTCAGAATTTCATCAAAAAACCGATTCTCGTTTGGTATCAAACTTTTCAAAGTTCTTTGACGATGAACCGTTAAAAGTCACGAAACAAAGAGGAATGGGCAAGAGGCAGCCTTGAACGATCGATGAGACTAAGGCAGGACATGCAAACCGATCTAGTCTCGAAAACGAGACGATGCCCCGTTCTAAAAGCATACTCATCCCGCTTCTAAAAGAAAGAAAAAATGTACACAAGCTTTGGAAGAGCGGCTAACCCGTTTTCTTTAAGTAAAGAAAAAGGTAGATGCGTATGCTATACCATATAATCTATCTTGAAAACGTTTTGCTTCAGCATCAAGACAACGCTTTTGACAAAGCAAACTCTCGCAGCAATAAGATTCGTCTAAAAAACGCTAGCGGCATTGCCCACCCATTACAAACATAGTCTTGAAAACTCTACGTCATCTCTAAATTAAAATCAGCGACTAGAAGCAGCGATACCAACGTCAGACTAATAGCGATGGTGAACTACGAAAATAGCGAAATAACCTTGGTAAAACTTCGGTGAGTAATTGAAGCAGCTTTCATCAAAGGTCGAAATCATAAGCGGAAACATCTCCCGTGCAATCCGCGGAAACATCGCTACTTTGACAATCTGCGATTTTCTATCTCCATGAAACCGTCATCCATTACTTTCCTATAACAAGAATATTTTAAACAAAACAGCCTATGGAAAAACATGATCGGTCTCATGCAAAACGATTTCGCGATGCATAAAAGTGAATCAGAAAAACATAATCCGTGGTGCAAATATCGCAAGTAATTTGTGAAACACTCTCTCGAGTTACCTTTACAAAAACCCTCTTACATCACTTTTACCAAAATCCTCTGTATGGTCGAGTCAATTCATACAAAGCAACTTTAAGTAAAATAAACATAATGGGTCCACGGGTAACTGTCATAGACAGTTTTGCTCCATAAGGTTTCTGGCTCCTGCTTTCCTCCGCGGTTACGTCCGGCAGGAAATAATCCATGGCGAACCCGCACATGTCCTCGTCGATCGCTAAACTTTCCCCGGATAAAATGAAGCGATTTTCATGCAACAAAAGAATTTATCTGAGCCATTCATGCATATAACTAAGACCTAAAGTGGAAGATAGTTTCTAAAGCCACCAGCCATAACTCAGAAAACTCCGCTATGCTGTCTATCTCGGCAAGCGGCCCGGCCAACTCGCCCTTCGTAAAGCCGGACCTGAATTCGGCATCTCCATTAAGGACAATCGTAAACTGACATGACCTTAATATGGGTCATGGTCTGATCGTTTACCAATGACTTCCTTGGCGTCTGGCTGAATCTAGCCTCCATGCCAATCCAAAGCTACTAGCGACCGCCGCTCAATCATAGCGGCTAAAACAACAATCCATGATTTGTTCATAGAGCGTAAGTGACTATTACGCAAGCAATTTGTCGTATAACCCAGAATCGGAAATCATCGATAAACTCTTCATACCAAAACTCAGTCCTAACAACCATATGGTTAGCGGAAGATTTAAACTTATCGTCAATCGATTAAGTTCTATCGCCCGTAAACACGGCATGAAAAAAACTTTCGTGACAAGGCTCCAAGAGTTATATGAGTCATCCTTATATATACAATCAAATCCGGAAGTCCAACACTTCACGAAGCACTGTGAATGTAGGCGCTTCTCCTGGTCAAACTTACGCGACCCATTGGTCCTGCGTCCAAGCGAAACAACAGTTTCTGGCTGCGAACCAAAACATCTCAAAGCCAGCGAACATTTCAACCACGAAATGCGGCACAAGAAACTTCGACCTTCAGCACTGCGAGGCGTGCGCGCTCGAAGGACATTCTTTTCCTCAAAACATACAAACACACCTCTAGCGGTAACATGCCTCTAAACTGGCATCATGCGTTGTTGCTGATCACAACAAGCGAACTCTAGCGTCCTAAGCAGACAAATAGCAGCCCTTCAGGGTAGGCTCTCTTGCATCCGACAAGGATAAACATAGCGCTATACAAGAAATCAAATTTTGGTTTAGCTCTTAGTAAAGGAAGTAGCTCGACTCGCATAGACAAATCATATAAGCCGACAACAATTCGGATTTTAAGCGGTGCGAGTCAGGTTAAAATCACAAACAGGCAAAGCGAAAGCCGATTTGTCATCAAAGCCTCAGTCGAGTAAACCTAGGTCTTGCCTAAACCCAGCCACGCTGGATCTTGACATCTCACAGACATAGTATGGTATCGAGATCAAAATTTGTCTCTTCACTTAAGCCTATTCGTTTCCACGAACTTTTAATCGGTAAACCGCGGAAAATCTGGCTTTATGCAAACAATAGATGCGGTGATCATCAGGGAACTAGGAATGAGGCGACAACTCACACCCTCTTTCTCATACTTGAAAAACTAAAGTTCATAAAATCAAAAACACATAATGGCCTCCTCGCCCAAAACAAATACATCAACAGCATCATGCTGAAAGTCTCTCATGACACATAACCAGACCATATAAGTCTGCTGGAAAACAGATCACAAGGTCTTAAACTCCAAGCGAACTCAGAAGGCTTGATCCTACAACAAAGTGCGTAGGCAGCCTTGAGAAAGCATCCCAATCTTACCACTTTCAGCGGAGCCTTTCAACCATTAATTCGCCTATCTTACCTGACATGTCTTATCTCGCAAGAACATCGCGAAGGTTCTAACGAGCTGGGGGCTAACAGTTCGATCTCTTGTTCAATTCTTTCTAAACTGAACTTCGTCAGACTTGATCCTCGAAAAGTGCGTAGGCAGTCTTTCTTAAGTCGTCGCAAATCTTAACAAAACCTTTTCGCATTTATTCAGTCACTTGTCGTTGGCTGTATGAAAATCGGACCTTGAGGAAAGTCGGGTTAACTTGGCTTTTCTCCGTTTTTATTCATTAAAATCGGCGGTGTGAATTTCGGTTCCCACAGTCCGCCTAAATTGTCTGGATCATCGCTCGAAAAACGGTCTGGTCGTGGAAACACCATAGAGTTCAGATCGGCCAAGGCATTGGAAAGTCCGTCGGTGTTTGCTCAGCACGGAGGATTGTGGGCGACCTCGTGGTCGTCATCCTGGCGTCCTCCCATGAGAAGAGAGTGGCCTCGGCTTTAACCATCATCTTGCCTGCTCCCAGTAATCGCGACCTCGTCATCGAGACTATCCCAACAGTGATCCCTCTTTTTGCGGAGCGCATCGCTTGACTGTTGGGGTCAAAATCGGTCGATAGCGAAATCGTCACCGAAAATCTCGAAGAAAAGCCAGCGGCGATCAAAGCCAAGAAGCGGTGCCGATAAAACTCAGGAAGGCTCGTCCGCTCCGCCTGGCACCAGCAAGGGTCCTGGCGCCCATCCGTGCAATCATCTCATAATCTCGGGCAATGGCAGCATCTTGGTTCCTTAAAACCCATGTCGGATCGTCCGAGATCTACAATGGTTCTTCATGAAAGCCTTCGTTGTTTAAAAGATTCATCTTTTAACACATCTAAAGCTTCGAAGCCACATTGCTCGCATCTCGCGACGGAAAATCTACAAATCCAAGTCCATCTCAAATCGATACTCGAGGAATCTCGTTGGATTAAAGCGATTATCTCGAAATCTCGGCTAAGACCTTCCCAAACTCAAAGATTTCCATAAGCGGCCGGCGGAAAGATCGAACAACGAAAAACCATGGGCGTTAAGATGCCCTGGCACAGCCGCAGCGTCCATATGACCACAGCACCAGCGACGCAGCGGGATGAGCGACCCTGGCGCCGGCGGCACCCGGCTTGGCGCCGGCGGCACCGTCATGTAGATGACCTGGCCGGCGGCACCGACCTGGCGCCCGGCGGTACAGCCTGGCGCCCGGCGCCCGCAGCTGACAGAGAGACGGAGCGGCTAACACCGGCGACCTGACCTGCGCCCGGCAGCGCCATCCGCAGCGGGCGGCGCGCGGTGTCCGACGAGGCGCCGGCCAGCAGCCGCAGCAGGGCCAGCGGGCTGGCCAGCGCCAGCGGCACCGTCCGCCTTGAGCGGCCTGGCGGCGGCACCGACCTGGCGGCGGCATCGCGGAGACCGAGCGCCTGGCGCCAGCGGCACAACTGGCACGGCGGCACCAAATCCGCGGAATTGGCCTGGCGTCGGTCCGCGGCCCTCGATCGGTCTCGGTCCTATCGTGCCGGTTCGATCCCATCTTAGCTTGTTTGGATCAATCTAAAGTTTGTACGATCCGCGGTTATTACGGAACACCACTATCTCGACTATCACGAGGAATGAGGTTCGCCGGAAACACGAAACCTTCAAAGCCGTCCTTTCGAAAAACCGTAAAAGCGCTAAGCGGCCCAGCGTGGCCAAAGCGGCCGTACGATTTTCGAAAGGAAGGATATGGCGGTTTATCCTTATCCTCATAAAGAGATAAATGTCAAGTTTCAGAAGATAAATGTCAAGTTTCGAAGATAAATGTCAAGTTTTCGAAGATAAATGTCAAGTTTCCGATAAACCGCGAAGATGGGCGAAAATGGAAAAAGCCGATTCAGCCAGCGAGAGATGAAGCCGTCTTAAGGGAGTATATAAGGAGAGCTTTGAGCAAGAAACAACCAGATCCAAACTTTCAGCACTTAGCACTTAGAGATTTAGCATTCTTTTCTGTTTTGTTAGCGAGTCGCGACTCAACTAGGTTAGATCTAGGCGGCGGACTAGCGGACCTCGACAGCTCTTGTAGCTTACTTCTCACTTGTTGTTCCGCGCTCAAGCGAGATTCAGAAATAAGATCTCTTTTACCACTCTTTTCACGATTTCTATTTTCGCGCTTCTATCTTTATTGATTGTTTAGGTATGCGGCCCAGCAGATATCCGGGACCTTCAAGGAAGATCGGGTTAACTTCGGTTTTCCTCCACAAATCTTTATCGGAAATTGTGGTGCGAATTTGGTTCCCTGATTTGGCTAGAAGGAGAGGGTTCACGGATCTATCTATCTACGCAACTGCACGCTTCGATCATGTCTACCGGCGTCACCAAATCAGCCAGCTAGGCGGAACACCCGTCGGCGCCAGCGTTGAAGACTCCAGCTGGAGATCGTCCGCGATCCTGCTGATGCAAACGAGCTTTCAGGCAGATGAAAGGCTGTTTACCTCCGCCCAAGAGCGAGCGGAACAACAGGACAAGCTGATAACCTCGCTTCGCAAAACAGGTGCGACACCTTAACTGCGAGGAGCAAGTTGCAGCGGATCCACCAAGGCACGCGCGGCGAGAAGACTCGACGGATCTCGAAAGCGCGAAAAAAGATGCGAAAGAGCCCACTCCCGAGAAAGCGGCTCGAAAGGACAGCAAAGCGACCTCGCGGAACCTTCTGACGGGAAACGAAGCGGCGTCGGCGCATCAATCAGATATCAGCGACCAATCGGATCCTTCCGATGAAGGCGTGACATCCAGGGAGGACCGAAGCCAGTCCGCTCGGCAGGCGGTATCCTTGATAGGCCCATGCGAGAAGAGGAAGAACTCTGGATGGAGCAGGAAGAACTTCGCGGAAGATCAAACTTCGGATCTATCGCGACCAGCTGACAGGTTCGGAGGCCGGCAGCAATAGCGAGATCCATGATCTCCGCGAATCTCTCAAAAGGCCGTGGCGAAGTGAAAGCGGTGAAATCGCCAAATCCATCGGGCGACCAGTTCCGCCCGAGATCGATAGACTTCGAGGAAGCACGGAAAATGCCATTCACCGCTCGGATCGCGAAACCGCATCTCAGACCAGGGAAGATCAAAATCCCGGTCTATGTGATGCAGCGGATCCTAAATTCGCACCTACAGTCCTTCCAGATCGCCAATGGGTAGGTGCAAACTCCGGGCCTTGCGAGCGAGGCGCGGTCATTGTCTTCTCTTCGTCGAGCACCTCAAAGGTGCTGCTTCGAGTGGTTCTCCGGCTCAAAAGGAACTCCGCCGGAAGCTTCCGCCAGCTGGCCTCGGCGTTTCTCAAACAGTACTCCATGTTCATGGACGGAAAGCGTCCGGCGTGGATCTATGAGTCTAGCTCAGAAGGAAGGCGAGTACTCCGCGACTTCATCGCGAAGGTTCAAACTGGTGATGGCCAGAGTGCGGGCATCAGCGACAATGTCGGCGGCCACAGAGGAAAACTCTGGTACAAGTCGAAGTTCGAAGTGGATACTACTGGAAAAGCGCGGACAATCAGGATACTCTCCACAAGGCAGCGGACTTCATCATCATGGAAGAGATGAAGCCATGCATGAAGCCGCGGACCTGAAAAGCGTCCTCGAAAAGAAAACCTCTCGTAGCGACAAAGCGTCCATCACGGGGAAGCGCCCAAAGGCGAGCATAACTTCGCCATCAGCTTCAGGCAAGGCAAACCTCCGGAAACACCTGGACCAGGAACCAGTACAAGGATAACTCCTACTGCGAGTTCCGCGAAACCAGAGAGGTCACTCCACTGGCTGGGTTCACCAGCCCGGCTGGCTCGCCGCAAAACTCCTCACGGCGAACTATCAAAGGTCAAGAGTATAAAGGACTTGCTCCTGGACTCCGACCGCCCAAAGACCAACAAAACTGTCTCCGAGGACGTACATGCAAAAATCAATGGAGAAAAGCGCGGAAGAAACGGGGCGACCAAGGAACAACAGCGTCGCGGAGGGTAAACATGATCATCGGAGGATCACAGTTCTACCAAGACTCTGTCTCTGATAAAAGCCTACGAGCGAAAGCGAGACACAGTTCAACTGGTTCCCGGACAGCGATGTTCTAACCACACGATCGCTTTCGAGGAACAGGGCGTCGGAATCGACAAACCTCACTCGCGATCCTTTGGTATCGACCGGTCATCGGGATCTCGAAGTCGGCGCATTCTCGTCGATACGAAAACGGTCGCGTCATCTTCAGCGACACCCTCTACGGATGAAGATCCCACTTGGGGAAGTCGTCCACGAGCCAAAACCTTTGGCCGGGGTTTTCGGCGTCACTACCATGACCCTCGGAGAATTAAACTCCGGTCATGGCAAAGGAAGTTACAAAATGCGTCGAGTTTGCGTAGTCGACAACCCGGCCATCTACAGCGCCATCATGGGAACCTTGGATCAACTCCATGAAGGCGTACCATCCACATATCACCTCGGTATCAAGTTTCGACTCCGGCCGGAACGCAGCCATCTGGGGTAGTCAGAAACAATCGAGACTCTGTTACTGGCGAGTTCAAACTGCGAAAAGATCGGACGCCCTGCGGCCAACCGAAACGAGCAAAGGAATCACACAACATTCGAAGGCTTCGAAGAAAGATCCAGAATCATCGAACAGGCAGCGATTCAAGCGGCGACAAAGCCTCACGAGATCCACGCCGTAAAGCCAGAGAATACCCGCACAAACCACCGATCCGACCAGCCGCGATCCAGACGGCGTACCGCGAGGGTAAAAGCGTCTCACGGCAACTATCAGAACTTCTGAGATGGCTTGATCCTCGAAGAATGCGTAGGCAGCTTCGTCGAAACCAGCGAGTTCAGCTATCCCCTCACCAAAAGGGGGGACTGAATCGCGTATCTCTATACTCCCACAAAAGCGAAAAATCCGCACATGTACTCGAACTTTGAAATTTTTAATAAAATTCTTTCTATCTTTATGCTCCTGCGATATCAGCGGCGGAAAAAGCGAAAATCATATCTTCAAAGCGAGGCGTCGCACTTCTTAAAAGATAACAAAACTTCGTATTATCCGCAAAAGCAGTCCACCTGCGACTTAAAATAACTCCACGCCCGTCGATTGGCCCGTGGGGCCTTACAAAGCGTTCACTCAATACAAACTGGTAGTCAGACCTGCAGGTCCTCTTACATCCGACAAAGGATATCATAGCGATACAGAAACCAAAATTTTGGTTTAGCGTCTCCGGATAAACTCGAAGATAGCTCGATTCTTTTAACACAAGTCATATAAGCCCGTGACTAGTCGCGGACTTCGCGAAAGAATCAGGAAGAAATCACTAACAGGCAAGCGAAAGCCGATCAGTCATCGCACAGCCTTAAAGCTGAGAGTAAACCTAGGTCTTGCCACTAAACCAGTCTTGCTGGATCTTGACATCTCACAGACATAGTATCATTATCACGAGATCCCAAAACATGTCTCTTATAAACACACTAAAGCGGCTAAGCTAAAAGTAGCATCTGGACCAGCGACAAAAAAAAGTTAGGATCGAAGTTTTCGCATCCTTCCCTCTGGCGTATAAATCAAAACAAAGGCGAAATCGCAAATTTTCATATTCATAAAAGCGCCAAAGCGGGGATTCAAAGCCACCAGCGGCCAGTCCCAAAACATAAAATGCAACCTCAGCGATTGCAGAATAAAATTACTAAAACGGACACCGCGGCCAAAATACGATTCAAGTCAACATTGAAATCGGATCACGGAAATCCAAATGAACTAGCAGGCTGGTCCACTTCCTCATTCAAGCCTGAGGCGTTCCCACCACCCTCGGCGTTCTCATCGGCTCAGGCCTCCACGTATCTCGGAAACCTCGATAGGTTCCCATAGTCTCGGACTCTTTCTTCTACCCGGAGGAACCAAGGACTCAAGCATAGCTTTCCGGCCATGAAATCCTTCATCTCAGCAATCGGTGAAGAAATCCGGGTTAGAGCTTGCTAAGGTTTCCACGGCCTTTCGCGAAAATCCTGCCAACAAACTTGTATAAGCGAAACTAGCACCGTCAATTCCGAAAAGAAGAAGGGAGAAAACCGAGGAACCCGAGCGACCTTGAAGGTCCCGAATGATCATCGGAGGATCACGGTTCTACCAGGACTCTGTCTCATCGATAAAAGCCTCTGGCGGCGAGACCAGTTCCAACTGGTTCCCGGACAGCGATGTTCCTAACCACACAATCGCTTCGAGGAACACGAGACCGTCGGAATCGACAAACCTCACTGCGACCCTTTGGTAATCGACCTGGTCATCCGGGATCGAAGTCGGCCGCATTCGTCGATACTGGAAGCCACGGTCAAGTCATCTTCAGCGACACCCTCTACAGGATGAAGATCCCACTTGGAAGTAGTCCACTGAGCAAAAACTGGCGGGGTTCTCGGGCGTCACTACCATGACCCCGGAAAATTAAACTCCAGTCATGGCGAAGGAAGTTACAAAAGATCGTCGAGTTTGCAGTAGTCGACAACCCGACCATCTACAAGCGCCATCATGGGAACCCCTGGATCAACTCCATGAAGGCAATACCGTCCACATATCACCTCGGTATCAAGTTCCGACTCCGACCGGAACCGCAGCCATCAGGGGTAGCCAGAAGCGGTCGAGACTCTTTACCTAGCGAGTTCAAACTGCGAAAAGATCGGAGCGCCCTGCGGTCAACCCAAAGCGAGCAAAGGAATCACACAACATTCCGAAGACTTCGAAGAAAGATGATCAGAATCATCCGAACAGGCAGCGATTCAAGGCGGCGACAAAGCCTGAATCCACCGCCGTAGGACGGACAGCTCGACCCCGCACAAACCACTGATCCGACCAGCCGCGGTCGACGGCGGCCCCGGGGAGTAAGCGTCCGCGGCAACTATCAGAACTTCTGAGATGGCTTGATCCTCGAAAGAAGTGCGTAGGCAGCTTCGTCGAAACCAACGAGTTCAGCTATCCCCTCACCAAAGGGGGGGGAGTCGCGTATACTCTATACTCCCACAAAAGCGAAAATCATATGTACTTTAACTTCTCGAAATTTTTAATAAAATTCTTTCTATCTTTCATGCTTGCCAGCATCAGCAGCAGGAAAAGCGAAAATCATATCTTCAAAGAAGCGAGGCGTCGCAACTTCTTAAAGATAACAAAACTTCGTATTATCCGCCAAAAGACAGTCCACCAGCGACTTAAAATAACTCCGCCGTCGATTGGCCCGGCCGGACGCTCATAAGCGTTCCTCAATACAAAATCGTAGTCAGACCTACAAGGTCCTCTTACATCCGACAAAGGATATCATAGCGTATACAAAAACCCAAAATTTTGGTTTAGCATCTCGGATAAACTCGAAGATAGCTCGATTCTTTTAACACAAGTCATATAAGCCGTGACTAGTAGCGGACTTTAAGCGAAAAGAATCAGGAAGAAATCACTAACAGGCAAAGCGAAAGCCGATCAGTCATCGCACAGCCTCAAAGCTGAGAGTAAACCTAGGTCTTGCCACAAGCCCAGTCTTGCTGGATCTTGACATCTCACAGACATAGTATGGTTATCGAGATCCCAAAACATGTCTCTTATAGCTTACACCTAGCGCTTCGCTAAAAGTAGCATACGGACCAGCGACGAAAAAGAGTTAGGATCTGAAGTGACTACTCGCATCCTTCCCTACACTTGGCGAAAGTATAAATCAAAACAAAAGCGAAATCTAAATTTTCATATTCATAAAAGCCGCCAAAAGGCGGCGGATTCAAAGCCACCAGCGGCCAGTCCAAAACATAAGAATGCAACCTCCAGCGATCGCGGGATAAAATTACTAAAAGCGGCCACCACGGCCAGAAAATTCAATTCACAAAGAAGAAGTCAGCGTTGAAATCCGGATGCAGAAATCCCAAATGAACTAGCAGGCTGGTCCACTTCCTCATTCACGCTCGAGCATTCCCACCATTCGGCGTTCTCGCCGGCTCCACCTCCACCGTATCCTCGGAAACCTCGATAGGTTCCCATAGTCTCGGACTCTTTCTTACCGGAACCAAGGACTCAGCATGAGCACTTTCGGCCATGAAATCCTTCATTTCAGCGATCGAATCGAAGAAATCTGGGTTGAGACTTGTAAAGATTCTGACCGAACCTCGGCACTCGCGGAAATCACCAACAAACTCTGAGCTTCTTTAAAGCATTGAAACTCAGCAGCAAGCGATTCCGCCGTCTTGCCACCTCGCTGCGACCATCCTTCTTCCTCTCCTTTCCGCCGTACGAGAGCCGGCGTGAAGCTCAGCTTGCGGCGTTCGTGCCTTCACCTCTTGAGCCGGAACGGAAAAGCTCTCTCCCACTTCTGTGGTCTTGAAGTTAGCAATCCTGGATTTCGCGGAAACTTCGAGTCAAAGCCTCGCTAAACACTCTTAGTCCCTGCATAAAACTCAAGATCAGCAAGCATGCTTATATCGGATCAAGCGCCAAGGTTAAAGAAGTTGAAGGGCCAAACCTCGTTGACCGTTGGGAGCCCTCGGCAAAAACCGTTGTTTCTCCTCATCCTCCAGCTCATCAGTAGTAAACTCGGAGAAGGCCATCAAAGAAGTTGTTAGGTGGAAAACGCTGCTGCTCCATCTTTTCCGTTGGAACAAAAGGTTTTCTCCCAGCGGTGAAGGGTTTTCGAGCCTTCCCCATCATCGATTTCCTTCCCCTACGAGACCTCTGTCTGCGCCTCCAGTAGGAACCGCGGTAACAGGTTGGCGCGTGCGGTGAACAGGACGGGACCGATAAAGGTTAACGCGCATCGGATCCGTTCGAGGGTGAAGGATTTCCAGAAAAGGCCTGGCGAAGAAGATCTCTCTTGGCAAAGCGTTACCAGGCAAATCTGGCGGTAGGGTTGTTCCCTACAAAGCGAAAATTTTTTCAAAACCGCGCCAGAAAAAGTGAGATAGACAACAGAGTTTTCGTCATATTACCTCGGTTGAAGTTCCATGCTCCGGAAAATAGATGGAGGCAGCTCTCCTCGACAGACTTCGCCATCTATTTGAACAAGAAGCGCTCCTGCCACGATTTGGGATTGAAGTAGTCCCTGAATCCGAGCCATATCCTTCTTAGGCAGCATGGAATAGTAAATCACTCCCCGTCGGCGAGTACCCCAAGACCCGAAATCATCCGGGACCAAGATCAATCCGAGTTGTAGCTAGCGATTAATGCGCCAAGCCAACTCTCAAAGGCAGGAGGCTGAGTTGGCTGATCGAAATTGAAGCGGTGAAGCGCCGAACAATGGCACCAGGAATTGGGAACCACATCGGCGATGCGTAAAGCTTAGTAACATGTAAAGAAATCTTGCGGAGGATTCCTTGCACTCGTTACCAGCGGGAATCGAATTTGACTCCCGGGGAACCTGGTAAAATCTCGAAGAACCTTGAGATATTCCCGAGAAACCGAGCTTCGGCGCCAAAGGAGCACCGGGCTGCCTCAGAGGCCTCTCCGGAACAGGGATCTCTGGCAGTGTAGGGGCGAACCTACAAGGGCTCGGTAATACGCATTCCTCTTTTCCTCCTCGAGACTCCTCACCTTTACCGTTACATGGGCAGGAGAGTCATCGAGATGAATGGGAAAGAAGAGTTTCTCTTTGAGGATCTTGAAGACATTGTTCTTAAAGAGAAGGATTCTTGAGAGAGTAAAACCTTGTGATGAAGTAAGAATGAGATTTCTTACTCCATATAAAGGAGGTAAAATCACTATTTACCCGATTTTTGGCAGACGATTACATCTCAACACCTTCCCACACGGCTATACCGCAAGCTAGGATCCGACAGGCTCTACGGTTCCTAGCTAGCTGGGGGGCTAACTGTTGGGGTCAAAATCGGTCAATGACGAAATCGTCACCCGAAAGTCCTCGAAAAGAAAAGCCAGCGGCGATCAAATCCAAAGAAGCAGGTGGTAAATCGATAAAACTCACGGAAGGCTCGTCCACTCCCATCTGGCATAGCGGCGGGAGTCCTGGCGCCCATCAATGCGATCGTCTCATGATCTCGGGCAATGACATCTTGGTCCCTTGAAATCCATGTCTGGATTGTCCGAGATCTACAATGAGTCTTCCGTAAAACCTTCCCGATTGTTTAAAAGATTCATCTTTTAACATATCTAAAACTTCGAACCACATTGCTCTCATCCTCGGCGGCGGAAAATCTGAAGATCTAAGTCCATCTCAAAATCCGATACTCGCGGAATCTCGTTGGAAACAATTATCTCGAGATCTACGACTAGAGACCCTCCCAAAACTTCGAAAGATTTCCGCAAACAAGCGGCGAAAGATCGAACAAACCCACCAGACGAAGGCGGCAGCACCGGCAACGGCGGCTGAATTGCCAGCGGCACCAACCTGGCGCCCGGCAACCGCGGATGAGCTGGCCTGGCGCTGGCGGCACCAACCTGGCGGCTGTAGGGCCAGCGGAGGCTGCTGGCGCTGGCGGCACGGCCTGGCGCCCGGCACGGGGCCGGAGCTGGCCTAGCGCAGGCGGCACCAACCTGGCCAGCGCAGCGGGGCGCCAAACTGGCCTGGCGCCCGGCGGCAGCGGGGCAGCGGGCGACCTGGCGCAGGCTGGACTGGCGCCCGGGCGAACGGCAGCGGCCGGCGGCGCTTTCCGACCTAGCAGCGCCGGCGCAGCAGGACGCCAAGGCTAATGGCAGCGGCACCGGCCTGGCGCGGCGTACGGGGCAGCGGGCTGGCCTGGCGCCAGCGGCACCGTCCGCAGCGGAGCGGCCTGGCGCCCGGCGACAAGCGGCGGCACCAAAGCGCTGACCTGGCCGGCGGCACCCGACTGGCGGCACCAATCCGCTGGGCGGCTGGCGCCAGCGGCACCAACGCCTAGCGCCGGCACCAAATCCGCCGCTGGCGGCCTGGCGCCCGGCGCTTTACCGCCAGCTTTTCCGTCGTAGAATTGACCTGGCGTCGGTCCACCCTCGTCCGGTCTTGTTCTCGTGCGGTTCGATCCCATCTTAGCTTGTTCGGATCAATCTACGCAAGTTTGGTATGATCGCGGTTACTCTAAACGCCACTTCCTCGACTAAACAAGGAATTGAGGTTCCAGCCGAACAAGACCTTCAAGACTGTCTTTGAAAAACCGTAAAGCCTAAAGCGGCCCAGCGGCCAAAAGCGTATGCGATTTTCGAAAGAAGGATAACTATGACGGTTTATCTTTATCCTCACATAAGAGATAAATGTCAAGTTTCCATAAGAGATAAATATCAAGTTTCGGAAGATAAATGTCAAGATTTCCGAAGATAAATGTCAAGTTTCGATAAACACAAAGATGGACGAAAATGGAAAAAGCCCGACTCAGCCGAGATGAGCCGTCATAGGAGGGTATATAAGGAGGCTTTGAGCAAGAAGCAAACCAGATCACAAAACGTCCAGAGCACTTAGAGCAACTTAGCATTCTTTTCTGTTTTCACTAGCGAGCTGACTCAACTAGGATAGACTTAGGCGATCAGACTAGCGAACTTGCCGACAGCTCGTAGCCAAGGCTCTTACCTGTTGTTCACACTCAAGCGGATTAGGAAATAAAATCTTTGCTCTATTCTTTTTTCTTACGATTTTTTTCCGTTTTCATATTTTCTTTGTCGAACTGATTGTTGTCGTTATTAATTGCAGAGATATCGGGACCCGAGGGAAGGCTTGGTTCTTGGCTTTCCTCCAAATCAACTTAATTTGGCGGTCGCGAATTTCGGTTCCCTAGCGACCCGTTTCTTGGATTTGATGATAAGCGGCTTTCTTTCGAGGATTTTTGGTGGCGATTTGATCATTGAGCGATTTTGGCTAAACAGATTGCCCCAGCTAGCTAGGAACGGTAGAGACCTGGTCGGATCTGGCTTGCGGTATAACCGTGTGGGAAGGTGTTGAGGCATGATCGTTGCGCGAAAATCGAGGTAAATGATACCTCCTTTATATAGATGAAAATCTCATTCTTCTCATCTGGAATTTTACTCTCTTCTCAAGTCCTTCTCTCTTCGTACAATGTCTTCAAAATCCTCGAAAATCTTCTTCCCATTCATCTCGGATGATCTGCCATGTGACGGTAAAGCAGGAGAGCTGAGCGAAGAATCGTATTGCCGAGCCCGCAACTTAGCCTAACTGCCGGATCCACTGTTCGAAGCTCGAGGGCGGCTGATGCTCCCTGGCGTGACTTCGAAATATCTCGAGGTTCTTACCGATTTTACCGAACCCTGAAGGATCAAATTCGGTCCCGTTGATAACGGAGATGGGAATCCCTTGATTTCTTTACATGTTACGAAGCTGCGTGCTGCGGTATATTCAGCCTCCCTGATGCCATTGTTAAGATGCGACCTAAACTCAAACTTCGATCGTATCAGCGTTCTATGAAGACAACTGGCGTACTGATAGCTACAGCTTAAGGATGATCTTGATCACGATATTCGAAGGTCTTTAGACTGGGCGGTGATTTTACTCCATGCTGCCCTGCGTGGCCGTGGACTACTGCGAATCACAAATAAATTGACAGGCGTTCTTCTTCGTCAAATAGATGGCGGTCGGTAGAAGAGTTGCTAATATTTCGAGCATGGAGACTGACTCGAAGGTAATCGACGAAACTGCGGTACGTCTCGCA